>SJYX01024654.1:0-40251 GCA_006410675.1 Oreotragus oreotragus
ATCATTTGTTGAGGCGCTCGCCTTGTGCCAGGCACTGTGATGAGTGACATTCACAGTGAATCTGAAGGGTGAGTGGCAGTACACCCATTTTAAGATGAAGAATCTGGTGAGAAGTTGATTTCTCAGACTCAGACAGTGAGCAATGGTATTCAGATATGTCTGCTCCCAGATCTTAAGCTCTCTCTACTCTACCACAGCACAAGAGATGCTTTAGAATGGCCTTTTCACCATGTTTGACTGGATGCTCAGAAGTTGTGGCCATTCCCAGACAGCTGCCATGTCAGAACCCTGAGCTGAGGATCTTAGTGACAGAGATGAGCCAGGGTAAGCCAGCGCACAACCTTGCCATCATGCGTGAGGCCACGCTGCAGGCTCTGCGGCACTGCCCTGGGGCAGGGGGCAGGTGGAAGTGCCCGCACTGAATTACATTTCTGAGCACTTTTGTCATCATGACTGAACATAAGTGAAGTGGTGAAATGGAAAGAAAATAACAACAACAGTGACAATGGCGAAAATAACACCTAGCATTTATCCAATATCATTACATGGTAAGAACTGAACAAAACACCTTATCAGTCTCTCTTTTAATTCTTACACCTTCATGAGTTGATTGCTAATATCATTATTTTAAAACTGAGGAAACAGAGGCTCAGGGAGATTAAACCAGGTTGTTTGATGATAAACTGCATAAGTGGGAGGCAGACCCAGGCCTGACCCAGGTGAGTGAAACTCCAAAGGCTTGGTGCAGAAACAATGCCGTGAGCATTTCTCTAGAACACCTATGCTTGGTGTCCTCTTCCCCCGCTTCTGAATCCCCCACATCTCCCTCTTGCTCTACATGTGGGACTTTTCCCCTCACCCCTGAAAGATCACTGGGCTCTAGGGAAACTCCAACTGTTTCCTCCCTAGTTATAACCCTGTTGGAGGCACTGTTTTCAGTTGCTTGCACTTTAGAGCTGCAGAGGGAAAAGTTGAGGTATGTTGGTATTATTTTAAAATGTTTCTGCTATCATCACTGTTTGTATTTACTCATATAGTAATTGGTCACAGAAAAAAAAACCAGGTGATTTTTTTTTTGTAACCCCAAGAGGAGCTGAACAGCTTTTATCTTGGTTGATTTAACTACAATAAGTGCAGTGAAGTCATTGTGGGTTAAATATTACAAAATGCAATTTCCTATAGCAAATAACAATGATTGGTAAATGTAATTTCCTACAATTGGCAGTTCAATGAGTTTTATAGTTAGAGTTTCAAGGTTAGAGGTTGTATAATAATTAACCATTATAGTTAATACCAAAAGCCCACAAAACACCTTTGTGTACGAACTACTGAATTTTATGGTGACAAAATATAGAAAAAGTATAAATCTGATAAAAAAGCATTCTTTCCCTCCAATCTAGCTTATGTTTGTATTCTTAGTGGCTTCAAGTTAAGTGACTGGTAAATATTTTCCAGTTCTTTCCTTATCTATGTAACAAAGTGTAATTATTAGCTCTGTACAGAGTGTTCTCAAAGTCTCATGTCAACTTCTTAATCTACCAAAGTTCTTCTATTAAAAAATTTGTGGCCTTTAGAAAACATTTTATTTTTATTTTCTCCCCAGCTTGTTGAGATATAGTTAACATATAATTTTGTGTAACCTTAAGGTTTGCAACATGATGATTTGATATATTTATATTAATATATTATAAAATGATTACCACAATCAAGGTTAGTTAACTCCTCTATCACCTCAAATAATTACCTTTTATTGTGGTGAGGACATGTAAGAGCTGCTCTTTTAGCAACATTCAAGTATACAGTATTGTTAATTATAGTCACCAAATTGTACCTTAGGTCCCCAGAGCTTTAATTTTAGTCAGTGGCTAATTAAATAACCTAGAGTCTTTAATTTTTATTTCTGTAGTGTAAATTTAAGATATTTTTACTTGCTTCTTGAGAAACAATAACTTTGATCCCCACATTAAGGAGTTTTGAGAGTTACCCAAGGAGAAGTATTATTATTTTTCTGTGGCAGGACAGGGAATGACTTCTTTTATGGTTTCTGAAGTCAGGATATCCAGAGATCCTTCCTGATGCTGGCCCAGCAGGTCATGCAGTATGAGTCCTGTGTTCTCAAAGCTTAAACATTGTGAACAGAAAGCACAGGTGACCATGTGCAGAGGTTGGGAACATCAGTGATGATGTGCACGGGGTTGCCATAGGCTTGCGTGAGCCAGAACATGAAGCAGACGGGACTGCTGAGTCCCAGGAGAGTGCCCATACAGGCTTGAGTTTCTTGATACTTTACTCCTTTAATATATTGTGTAAAAAACTATATTGATTGTGTAAGCTAGACACTTTGCTAGTATTATGGATATAAAAGTAAGTATCCTCAAGTGATTTACAGTTTAATGGGGAAAATAGATAATTATTAATAAGTGACCAGTTATGAAAAGGTGTGCTAAGTGTCATGATACAGAAGGTTAATGATATTGGGAGAACAAAGCAGGAGCATTCAAGCCTCATCAAATGAAGGTCAGGAAGTAGCATTATCTGAGATTTGATGAGTGAGAAGAGGGTTGCCTGTTGAGGGAGAAGTTGAGAGATGAGGGTTCCTTACAGTGAGTTCTTGAAGAGCAAAAGATCAATGGTCGTCGGGAGGAAGTAGCTGTTGGGTGTAACATAGGGAAGGGAGGAGGAGATTAGGCTGGAGAGATAGGTCAGGCCCCATCAGAGGCCATGGTAATGTTAGACTTCATTTGAAAGATGCTGAAAAATTACTGAAGGGTTTTAAGATAGAATTGAGAGATGAGGGTTCCTTACAGTGAGTTCTTGAAGAGCAAAAGATCAATGGTCGTCGGGAGGAAGTAGCTGTTGGGTGTAACATAGGGAAGGGAGGAGGAGATTAGGCTGGAGAGATAGGTCAGGCCCCATCAGAGGCCATGGTAATGTTAGACTTCATTTGAAAGATGCTGAAAAATTACTGAAGGGTTTTAAGATAGAACATGGTGTGGTGAGGGTCACATTTTAGAAAATTTCAGTAAGACTGAGCTCTTGAAAGACTGAATTAGAAGGGGCACAGTTAGGGACAGAGAAACCAGTTAGGAAGTGACTGGAGATTTCCAGCTGATAGATGCTGGGGGTCTGGTCTAAGGCAGTGTCACTAGAAATGAAGATAGTTTGAAGGACTTTGAGAAGGCGAAATAGATGTGGTGAGAAATTTAATGTGGATGTGAGGAAGGAGAAGAGCCAAGGGTGGCTGGTGTGTGAAAGTGTTGTATACATTTTCAAGAACAAGCACGAGGCAGGAGGATGATAGTTCAGTTTTGGACCTGCTGAATTTGGGTCCTAGTGGGACAAGTGGGATTGTTGAGTAGGAGGTGGGTTCATGGGTCTGGAGCTTGAGAGAGTGGTGTGGGCGGGTGATATAGATGGTAACTAAAATAAGGGGAGAGAGCGATGTGGGCAGGTGAGACAAATGGTAACTAAAATAATGGGAGAGTGTATGAAGGGAAAAAGAGAAGTGAGTCTAAGGAATGAACTTTTGGGTGACAGGCAGAAGAAGAGGAAGGTCCTGTGATTCGAGAGTAGGAGGAAAACTGTGGGAGCCTGGGCTGTGGTAAAGAGTGTTCGGTAAGGGAGAGGCTAACAGTATCAAATGATAAGGATGACTCAGCTAAAATAAGGAGTGAAGAGTGCTGGTAAGAGTCAGCACAGAGGTGGGCATCGGCACCTTTGGTAAGAGCGGTTAAAGTGAGTGGTGGGCCAGATGCCAGATTCTTGTGGGAGGAGGAGTGGAAAGGAGCGGAATTGGAGGCAGGGAGCGTAAGCACACTCCTTCAGGAGGAGAAGAACTATATTCTGAAGAAGCCACAGGGCTAAAGGAGCCTCTTAATGGGAAGCAGCCAGTAGATGAGAAAGTTTGAAGAGGTAGGAAAGAGATGGGATAATCAATCAAATGAAGTGAACGTGGGTGGTATCCAGAGACCAAGGGGTGGGGCTGGTCTAAAGCAAGGCAGACCTTTGTACCGTGGGTGTGAAGGAGGCAGATATGAATACAGATGTGAGCATTTTGCAGACGTGGGAGCCAGGAGCTGTGAAATGCAAGCGAGAGTGGTGGTCTTCTACTTGTGGGCTGATGTTAAAGAACATACCTCCTCATTTCTTTTCATGCACTTCATGAAACATTGTCAGAGATGCGACCAATGAGCTTTCCTATGATGCTTATCTTCTGTTTGTTGATTGCTAATATCATTATTTTAAAACTGAGGAAACAGAGGCTCAGGGAGATTAAACCAGGTTGTTTGATGATAAACTGCATAAGTGGGAGGCAGACCCAGGCCTGACCCAGGTGAGTGAAACTCCAAAGGCTTGGTGCAGAAACAATGCCGTGAGCATTTCTCTAGAACACCTATGCTTGGTGTCCTCTTCCCCCGCTTCTGAATCCCCCACATCTCCCTCTTGCTCTACATGTGGGACTTTTCCCCTCACCCCTGAAAAATCACTGGGCTCTAGGGAAACTCCAACTGTTTCCTCCCTAGTTATAACCCTGTTGGAGGCACTGTTTTCAGTTGCTTGCACTTTAGAGCTGCAGAGGGAAAAGTTGAGGTATGTTGGTATTATTTTAAAATGTTTCTGCTATCATCACTGTTTGTATTTACTCATATAGTAATTGGTCACAGAAAAAAAAACCAGGTGATTTTTTTTTTGTAACCCCAAGAGGAGCTGAACAGCTTTTATCTTGGTTGATTTAACTACAATAAGTGCAGTGAAGTCATTGTGGGTTAAATATTACAAAATGCAATTTCCTATAGCAAATAACAATGATTGGTAAATGTAATATCCTACAATTGGCAGTTCAATGAGTTTTATAGTTAGAGTTTCAAGGTTAGAGGTTGTATAATAATTAACCATTATAGTTAATACCAAAAGCCCACAAAACACCTTTGTGTACGAACTACTGAATTTTATGGTGACAAAATATAGAAAAAGTATAAATCTGATAAAAAAGCATTCTTTCCCTCCAATCTAGCTTATGTTTGTATTCTTAGTGGCTTCAAGTTAAGTGACTGGTAAATATTTTCCAGTTCTTTCCTTATCTATGTAACAAAGTGTAATTATTAGCTCTGTACAGAGTGTTCTCAAAGTCTCATGTCAACTTCTTAATCTACCAAAGTTCTTCTATTAAAAAATTTGTGGCCTTTAGAAAACATTTTATTTTTATTTTCTCCCCAGCTTGTTGAGATATAGTTAACATATAATTTTGTGTAACCTTAAGGTTTGCAACATGATGATTTGATATATTTATATTAATATATTATAAAATGATTGCCACAATCAAGGTTAGTTAACTCCTCTATCACCTCAAATAATTACCTTTTATTGTGGTGAGGACATGTAAGAGCTGCTCTTTTAGCAACATTCAAGTATACAGTATTGTTAATTATAGTCACCAAATTGTACCTTAGGTCCCCAGAGCTTTAATTTTAGTCAGTGGCTAATTAAATAACCTAGAGTCTTTAATTTTTATTTCTGTAGTGTAAATTTAAGATATTTTTACTTGCTTCTTGAGAAACAATAACTTTGATCCCCACATTAAGGAGTTTTGAGAGTTACCCAAGGAGAAGTATTATTATTTTTCTGTGGCAGGACAGGGAATGACTTCTTTTATGGTTTCTGAAGTCAGGATATCCAGAGATCCTTCCTGATGCTGGCCCAGCAGGTCATGCAGTATGAGTCCTGTGTTCTCAAAGCTTAAACATTGTGAACAGAAAGCACAGGTGACCATGTGCAGAGGTTGGGAACATCAGTGATGATGTGCACGGGGTTGCCATAGGCTTGCGTGAGCCAGAACATGAAGCAGACGGGACTGCTGAGTCCCAGGAGAGTGCCCATACAGGCTTGAGTTTCTTGATACTTTACTCCTTTAATATATTGTGTAAAAAACTATATTGATTGTGTAAGCTAGACACTTTGCTAGTATTATGGATATAAAAGTAAGTATCCTCAAGTGATTTACAGTTTAATGGGGAAAATAGATAATTATTAATAAGTGACCAGTTATGAAAAGGTGTGCTAAGTGTCATGATACAGAAGGTTAATGATATTGGGAGAACAAAGCAGGAGCATTCAAGCCTCATCAAATGAAGGTCAGGAAGTAGCATTATCTGAGGTTTGATGAGTGAGAAGAGGGTTGCCTGTTGAGGGAGGAGCTGAGAGATGAGGGTTCCTTACAGTGAGTTCTTGAAGAGCAAAAGATCAATGGTCGTCGGGAGGAAGTAGCTGTTGGGTGTAACATAGGGAAGGGAGGAGGAGATTAGGCTGGAGAGATAGGTCAGGCCCCATCAGAGGCCATGGTAATGTTAGACTTCATTTGAAAGATGCTGAAAAATTACTGAAGGGTTTTAAGATAGAACATGGTGTGGTGAGGGTCACATTTTAGAAAATTTCAGTAAGACTGAGCTCTTGAAAGACTGAATTAGAAGGGGCACAGTTAGGGACAGAGAAACCAGTTAGGAAGTGACTGGAGATTTCCAGCTGATAGATGCTGGGGGTCTGGTCTAAGGCAGTGTCACTAGAAATGAAGATAGTTTGAAGGACTTTGAGAAGGCGAAATAGATGTGGTGAGAAATTTAATGTGGATGTGAGGAAGGAGAAGAGCCAAGGGTGGCTGGTGTGTGAAAGTGTCGTATACATTTTCAAGAACAAGCACGAGGCAGGAGGATGATAGTTCAGTTTTGGACCTGCTGAATTTGGGTCCTAGTGGGACAAGTGGGATTGTTGAGTAGGAGGTGGGTTCATGGGTCTGGAGCTTGAGAGAGTGGTGTGGGCGGGTGATATAGATGGTAACTAAAATAAGGGGAGAGAGCGATGTGGGCAGGTGAGACAAATGGTAACTAAAATAATGGGAGAGTGTATGAAGGGAAAAAGAGAAGTGAGTCTAAGGAATGAACTTTTGGGTGACAGGCAGAAGAAGAGGAAGGTCCTGTGATTCGAGAGTAGGAGGAAAACCACGGGAGCCTGGGCTGTGGTAAAGAGTGTTCGGTAAGGGAGAGGCTAACAGTATCAAATGATAAGGATGACTCAGCTAAAATAAGGAGTGAAGAGTGCTGGTAAGAGTCAGCACAGAGGTGGGCATCGGCACCTTTGGTAAGAGCGGTTAAAGTGAGTGGTGGGCCAGATGCCAGATTCTTGTGGGAGGAGGAGTGGAAAGGAGCGGAATTGGAGGCAGGGAGCGTAAGCACACTCCTTCAGGAGGAGAAGAACTATATTCTGAAGAAGCCACAGGGCTAAAGGAGCCTCTTAATGGGAAGCAGCCAGTAGATGAGAAAGTTTGAAGAGGTAGGAAAGAGATGGGATAATCAATCAAATGAAGTGAACGTGGGTGGTATCCAGAGACCAAGGGGTGGGGCTGGTCTAAAGCAAGGCAGACCTTTGTACCGTGGGTGTGAAGGAGGCAGATATGAATACAGATGTGAGCATTTTGCAGACGTGGGAACCAGGAGCTGTGAAATGCAAGCGAGAGTGGTGGTCTTCTACTTGTGGGCTGATGTTAAAGAACATACCTCCTCATTTCTTTTCATGCACTTCATGAAACATTGTCAGAGATGCGACCAATGAGCTTTCCTATGATGCTTATCTTCTGTTTTTGCTGTTGAAGCAGATCCTCCTGATTAAGAAAACGAGATAGGAGAACTCTGTAAGCCATAACCCCTTAGTTCTAAGTGAAAAAAGTAAAGGATCTTGGCAAATCCGGGGATAGCAGCAGTTAATATATGGCCTTCCAGGCTGGCTGGCCCTCCTTTGGCTGCCAGCTTAGTTTAACACCTGCCAGGATGTCAGTCATATGGGCTAAAGTAGACGGTAACCACTGACACTCAACCTTCTACCATTTAGCTTTAGCCAGAACATCTTAAAGATCAATTGAGATAATACTTTTAAAAGCTCTTTGAAAATTGTAGATAATTAGAAATATAATGGCCTTAGATGATTATGTGAGGCAATATAAAGTGGTAGAAAACAGTTCTATAGAAATTACTTGTATGATTTTATTTGGGTGCCTGCCTTTACCTCACGGAAACCCTTCACACTGAGCTTCTCATTTCTAAAGTGGCCTTTTTCTACCAGTCCTGTAGAATTATTGTCAGTGTTCAAGGCAGTGGTTTTCAGTGTGGCTGATCTTTCCATTGGGAGTAATTTTGGAGTGAGCAGGACACATTTTCGTTGTTGTAATAATGGGGAAATGATGGTCTTTGGTGGGGTGGAGAGATTCAGGAATTTTGAGCATCTCACATGCATTTGATGATCCACAGAGAATTTTTCTGGATTGAATGGTAGTTGCATGTTTAGATTTTTTAAGAAAATGTTTTCCATCTCTCCGGATACAGTATTGTAAAGTAAAATAAAGTTAAAAAAAAAAGTTTTAAAAAAGAAAAAAGAAAATGTTTTCCAGAGAGTCTATGTCATTTTGCTTCTTCAGTAGCAGTGTATGAATGATCCAGTTTCTCTACAGTCTTGTCAGCATTGGATGTTGTTACTATTTCTTATTTTAGTCATTCTGATAGATGTGTAAATATATCTAACTGTAGTGCTAGTTTACATTTCCTTAGTGGCTAGTGATGTGAAAATCTTTTTGTGTGCCTATTTGCCATCTGTATGTCTTCCTTGGTGAAATATCTATTCAAGTCTTTTCTTTGTTTTCTAATTGGATTATTTATCTCTTTAGGGTTACAGTTGAGAGTTTTTTTGTATATTCTAGATACTAGTCCTTTGCTGGATATGTGGTTTGCAAATATTTTCTCCCAGAATGTAGCTTGTGTTTTCCTTCTCTTAAACAGTTTTTTGTTGAGTAAACTTAAAAATTTTGATGAAGTCTAATTTATTGACTTTTTTTCCTTTTATGGATTCTGCTTTTAGAATCAAGTCGGAGCATTTTTTGCCTAACTCTGGATCCTGAAGATTTTCTCTTTTCTTTCTAATGTTTATAATTTCATGATTTATGTTTAAGTCTGTGATCCATTTTAAATCAATTTGTGTGAGGTATAAGACTTAGGTCAGGGTTCTTTTTTTTTTTTGGACCTATGGATGTCCAATTTCTCCAGCACTATTTGTTGGGTTCTTTTTGCTCCTTTTCAAAAATCATTTGGGCATATTTGTGTGGGTCTATTTGTGCGTGTTTTACTCAATTCCATTGATCTGTGTGCTTCTATCTCCACTAGTACCATTCAGTCTTAATTATGGTAGCTATATAATAAGCCTCAAAGATGAGTAGATGGATTCCTGCCACTTTATTTTCTTTCTCAGAATGCTTTATCTATTCCAATACATGGTCTTTCTGTATACATCTTAAGAATAATGTTTTCTATAGACACAAAAATATCTTTCTGGGGTTTTGATAGTAATTGAAACTGTATGTCAATTTGGGGGAAATGAGCAACTATGTAGAGTCTTACAACCCATGGCCATGCTATGTCTCCCTATTTATTTAGATCTTCTTTGGTTTCTGCCATCAACATTATATGTAGGTTCCAGCATAGAAGTGTGGTACATGTTTTGGAAGATTTATACCTAAGTATTTCATTTTTGAGTGACTTTAAATGGTATTGTATTTAAAATTTTGGTATTCACATGTTCATTGCTAGTATGTAGAAATACAGTCAATTTTTGTAGACAAAATTATATTACTTTTTTGCTAATTATATTTTGTTACTTTTTTTCATGCTAATTATATTACTATATTGCTTACATTGTATCCTATAACCTTCCTGAACTTGAGGAGATAGTTTGTCAGTTTTTTTTTTGATTTTCTATATAGGTAACTATGTTACTGTAAAATAGGGATGGTATGATTTCTTTCTTTCTGATCCATTTACCTTTTACTTTATTTTCTTGTCATGATACTTTGGCTAGAACTTCTTTAAGTGTATCAGCTATAAGTGTATTGTAGGTGTTCTTTATCAAGCTTAGGAAGACCTTCTCTATACCATTTTTCTGAGAGTGTTTTTTTTTTTTTTTAAAGTCATGAATGGGTGTTGACTTTTGACCAGTATTTTTTCTTGTTCACAGATGTAATCATATATTTTTTTCTTTTTTAGCCTATTGATATGATAGATTACATCGACTGATTTTAGAATATTGAACCAGCTTCTATCCCTGGGGTAAACTCCACTTGATTATAGTCTGTAAGTTTTTCATTTTACTGAATTCCATTTGCCAATATGGTGTTTGTAGATATTTATCTATAGTTTTCCTTCTTTTTTTTCTTTTTTTAATACTGTTTTGTCTGGTTTTGGTTTCTGGGTGATACTAGCTTCATAAAATGAAATGAATTGGAAAGTGTTCCTTTCTCTTCTGTTTTTTGGAAGAGGCTGTATAAAATTGATGTTAACTCTTACTTAAGCATTTGGTAGAAGTTTCCAGTGAAACATCTAGGTCTGAATTTGTTCTTTATTATTTCCTCTTCTGCTTGATTTGGGTTTATTTTTTCTAATACATGCATTTAGTACTATCAAATTCTCTCAGCTCTGCCTTTGTTCTGTCCCACAAATTTTGTCATATTATATTTTCATTTCTGCTCAAATATAGTTTTTCATTTTCCATGGAATTTCCTCTTTGACCTATAAATTATTTACCAGTGTGTTGTTTAGTTTCCAAGTGTTTTGGATTTTCCTGTTATATTGGTTATTGATTTCTAGTTTAATTCCATTTGGGTCACAGAACACACTCTATATGATTTTAATTCTTTTAAATTTGTTGAAGTTCATTTTATGAGCCAGGATAAGGTCTGTTTTGGCATATGTTCTGTGGACACTAGAGAGGGACGTGTATTCTGCTGCTGTTGGGTAGGGTGTTCTGTAAAGGTTGGTTATATTGTTGGTTAATGGTAATGTTGAGTTCTTATTTACCCTTGCTGATTTTTTGTCTAGATGTACTAGCAATTGTTGATTGAGGGATGCTGAAGTCTCTAGATATACTTGAGGCATTGTCTATTTCTGCAAAAGCTCAATCAGTTTTTGCTTTACATATTTGGCAGCTGTGTTGTTTGGTATGTTTGCATTTAGGATTGCTATGTTTTATTGGTTGATTGATCCTTTTGGCAAATAGATGGGACAACAGTGGAAACAGTGGTTGACTTTATTTTTCTGCACTCCAAAATCACTGCAGATGGTAACCGCAGACATGAAATTAAAAGACGCTTACTCCTTGGAAGCAAAATTCTGACCAACCTAGACAGCATATTAAAAAGCAGAAACATTACTTTGTCAACAAAGGTCCGTCTAGTCAAGGCTATGGTTTTTCCAGTGGTCATGTATGGATGTGAGAGTTGGACTGTGAAGAAAGCTGAGCCCCAAAGAATTGATGCTTTTGAACTGTGGTGTTGGAGAAGACTCTTGAGAGTCCCTTGGACTGCAAGGAGATCCAACCAGTCCATTCTAAAGGAGATCAGTTCTGGGTGTTCATTGGAAGCTGAAAGTCCAATACTTTGGCTATCTGATGTGAAGAGCTGACTCATTTGAAAAGACACTGATGCTGGGAAAGATTGAGGGCAGGAGGAGAAGGGGACGACAGAGGATGAGATGGCTGGATGGCATCACCGACTCAATGGACATGGGTTTGGGTGAACTCTGGGAGTTGGTGATGGACAGGGAGGCCTGGCGTGCTGCGGTTCATGGGGTCGCAAAGAGTAGGACATGACTGAGCAACTGAACTGAACTGAACTGAAGCATTGTATAATGTCCCTGTCTGACTTTGGTAATTTTTTGCTTTGAAATCAGCTTTATCTGATATCAAAACAGCCACTCTATCTTTCATTTGATTAGTATTTTGCATGTGTTGCCCTAAAAGTCCAGGAGCAGGCGATGAGAATGAAACATGAAATCTGGTGCAGTGGGCCAGGGGACCTGCAGCTTCTATTGGACTGAGGCGCAGAGTCCACTCTGAGTCCAGCTTTTATTCCTGATTGCAGACTACAAAGCTTTCTTTGGTCTATCTTTTCCAAGACACTACATTGACATAGTCCAGATCTCCTTGTTTTTACCCTAGGCCGTTCCCTCCTGGGATAGTCTTGGGAACAATCAGCAAGTGTGTAGGCAGTGCTCATACCTAATGCCAACCCGGTGTTCCAAGGTCCACGCTTTCATGATCCCAGTCATCCTGCCTTCTGGGTCTGGGCCTGGGGTCTGTAACAAGGCTATTATTCTAAGACAACATGAAAAGTAATCATCAGCACAGTTTCTTGATATATGCTATTTTTCTAGGTGCTATTTCTATGAAATTTCTCAAGGCTGTGAAAGCGCATCATTAGAAATTCCCACTACATGCATGATGTATTTTTCCCATCCTTTGTCTTTCAGCCTCATACTGTTTATACTTAATGTAATTATTATTATGCTATGTTTAAATCTGTCATTTCTTCTTTTGCTTTTTGTTCTTCCTCTGTGTTAAAAAAATTTTTTTTTTGTTATTTCTTCCTGCCTTCCTGTGGGTTATTTGAACATTTTGTAGAATTCCATTTTGATTTACCTATAGTGACCTTCAGTGCTTCTCTCTGTAGAGTGGTTTTTAGTGTTGTTTAGGTATGATGTCACACACACACACACACACACACACACACAGCTTATAATAGTTTGCTGGTGTCATCATTTTGCCAGTTTTGCATGAGGTATAAAAATCATGCCTTTATGCCCCTTCTCCCTCTATTTATAATGAAATGAAAGTTGCAGGTTAGTCACTCAGTCACGTCTGACTCTTTGCAACCCAGGGACTGTAGCCTGTCAGGCTCCTCTGTCCGTGGAATTCTCCAGAAAAGAATACTGGAGTGGGTAGCCATTGCCTTCTCCAGGGGATCTTCCTGACCCAGGGATTGAACCTGGGTCTCCTGCATTGCAGGTGGACTCTTTGCTGTCTAAGCCACCAGGGAAGCCCTATTTAGAATAAAGAAGTCTTAAGTATTTCCTCTATATACATTTAGAACCATATTACTGGAGTGGGTAGCCATTGCCTTCTCCAGGGGATCTTCCTGACCCAGGGATTGAACCTGGGTCTCCTGCATTGCAGGTGGACTCTTTGCTGTCTAAGCCACCAGGGAAGCCCTATTTAGAATAAAGAAGTCTTAAGTATTTCCTCTATATACATTTAGAACCATATCAGACAGTATTATAATTTCTGCTTCAACCATCAATTGTAACTTAGAAGACTCAAAAGTAGAAGGAAAGAGGTTGCATTTAGCTATATTTTTGCTTACTATGTTCTTTCAAAGGGTGTTTCTTCACCTCTCTGGAGAAAGACAAGGTGAAAAACACGTAACTCATCAAAGAGAGTGGCTAAACCTGAAATAATTTTTTTCTTGGAAGCTGCCATTTCCCTCAGGAACTCTCACTGGATTGTGTAATTCATGTTTTTATATGCTGTGTGGGGATTTGGCTTTCTGTTTATGGAGTTTGGATAAATATAGCCAGGCTACGCACTTAGCTAGTGTTTCAGCAGACGCCAGAGAGACAAGTTCATCAAATGTAAATTAACATATATAATCTAAACATACTTCCAGTAACTGATTTAATATGTTCTCTGTTGACAAAGAAGTCTCTCAGGTAATAACTACTGAATGCTTGGGAACAGAAATATAAACTCCAGCTAAAAATGTAGCTCCTGTCTTTTTGGGCAAAGAGACAAAGTGGTGTTTTGCTATTTCTTTTAAAAACTCTGGATGATTAGCTAACTATATACAAGAAACATAAAAATGGCATTATCTCTTTTAGTTGAATTCTCATTAAAGAGAACGTTGTTTAAGAACAAAAAATGAGTATATTAGTTCATTTTAGGATAATTATATGTAGTTATCATGTATGTATATGTAGTTATCATATATGTATTGAAATATATTTCAATAAGTGAGCTCACTTCTTTTGAATAATTGGCTCAGTGCTATAGAGAAACCCTGGACAAGGAAATGGAAACCCACTCTAGTATTCTTGCCTGGAAAATTCCATGGACAAAGAAGTCTGGCAGGTTACAGATTATTGGGTTGCAAAGAGCTGGACATGACTTAATGACTAAACAATAGAGAAAACCAGTTTATTTATCTATTTATTTACTATCAAGATGTAATTGATATATTACATTGTATTAGTTTTAGGTATACAACATAATTATTTGATATATGTATATATTCAAAATATATATTCCTTGTGGCAAGAACTTTTGCCATCTACAGTCTTAGTAAATTTCAGTTATACAATACAACTTGTTCACTATAGTCACCATGATGAGTATTTTATCTTCAGGACATATTTATAGAAATTGTCTTAATAACTAAAAATGTCTAAAGCATGGAAGATATGAATGGATGTACAATGTTTATCCTTTGCTAAGCTGCTAAGTCCCTTCAGTCGTGTCCAACTCTGTGCAACCCCATAAAAGGCAGCCCACCAGGCTCCCCCGTCCCTGGGATTCTCCAGGCAAGAACACTGGAGTGGGTTGCCATTTCCTTCTCCAATGATGAAAGTGAAAAGTAAAAGTGAAGCCGCTCAGTTGTGTCCTACTCGCAGAGACCCCAGGGACTGCAGCACCAGGCTCCTCCGTCCATGGGATTTTCCAGGCAAGAGTACTGGGGTGGGGTGCCATTGCCTTCTCTTGTTTATACTTTGAAGAACTAATAATTAATGATTAAGACCACCAACCTAGACAGCATATTAAAAAGCATAGACATTACTTTGCCAACAAAGTCTGTCTAGTCAAGGCTATGGTTTTTCCAGTGGTCATGTATGGATGTGAGAGTTGGACTATAAAGAAACCTGACTGCTGAAGAATTGATGCTTTTGAACTGTGATGTTGGAGAAGATTCTCGAGAGTCCCTTCAACTGTAAGGAGATCCAACCAGTCCATTGTAAAGGAAACCAGTCCTGAATATTCATTGGAAGGACTGCTGTTGAAGCTGAAACTCCAATACTCTGGCCACCTGATGTGAAGAGCTGACTCATTTGAAAAGACCCTGATGCTGGGAAAGATTGAAGGCGGGAAGAGAAGGAACGACAGAGGATCAGATGGTTGGATGGTATCACTGACTCAATGGACATGAGTTTGAGTAAACTCTGGGAGTTGGTTATGGACAGGGAGGCCTGGCATGCTGCAGTCCATGGGGTCACAAGGAATCGAACACGACTGAACAACTGAACTGAACTGAACTGAACTGAAGACTACCAATGAGAAATCCTGACACACTGGCTTTAAGGAAAAGACAAGACAATTGTCATTGTTAGGCTCAATGTTGACATGCAAGGAAGTGTCTCAAATACTATTATTTTGTTACTCAAAGTAATATTTTAATTTATCATGTTAGTGCCATTAATTTGTCAAGAAAGCCTTTCTTTTTATAGTTAGAGCAAAATCAAAACTCAAATTCGAGTATATTGAATCAAAGTCTCTCAACAGTGGCATGATTGACATTTTGGGCTGGGTGATTCTTTATCATGGGGGCTGCCCTGTACAATGTAGAGTGTTTAATAGTATCCTCTACCTACTGGATTCCAGTAGCAACCACTCCTGCCCATCTCTGCCTTCATCCCGGGAGTGACAAATAAGACTGTCTGCAGGCATTGCTAAACACTCTTTGGGGACAAATTTGCTTCTGTTTGAGGACCATTGGTCTAAATTATTGGCAAATTCAAAATAGTGCAGTTAAAATGTAGAACATCTATTCTACAATGAAAATGAAAGGAAAGGTGTCTTTAATTCAGAGTCAGTGATGTCTAAATAGAACACACTTGACAGCATCTGGGGATCTCCATTTTCATGCTCATCCAAGGATTGAGTTTGGGTGATCATAGCCGACTATTTGGTTTACATATACTTCCATTGTCCTCTTTTCCCTGGCTTGGTTTTGTAGATTACCTGTTTGGTCCACGAGAACTCAGAGCAGAGTGTACCCCATTGTATTCAACGTTAACAGTTCAGAGATGTCCGTGTTGGCTAAATACATTGTTTGATTTAATTACTGTGGCTTTGAATAAAGAGTTTGGCCTTCTTCTTTCTGAATAAATGCTTTATTGACCTTTTCCTTGTAGCTCTTCATCTCTTTAATGACACACTCACTAATTTCAAAACGACTAATTCCCCTCTAAAGGCTAATAATTTCAATAAACTGTTTTGATCGAGGTAGGATTTGTAAGTCTTTGCCAGTTGGGCTAATTGTTCATTCAAGGCTTTTAATTGTCCCCTGACACATTTATTTTTAAGAAGCATCTGAACTAGCCTTTCTTTTGCTCATTAGGTGGTTGGCAGCTTCCCAAAGTAAGCAGGGCTTGACATCTGGTATGTGGTACTTAGTACACTGGAGATTTTTGCCATCTCTTTGATATTACTCATTGTTCCCTTTACTTCTTTAGGCCAAGGTTTGTTCCTCTTGGGATGCTCCTTGATTTTTAACCTAGGCCGGTAACACAGCTTCAGGAGCCCAAGTGAGGCTTAGGACAGTGAAAGCCACCGACTTTTGTTTTTGCTGGGTCTAGTTGAATCATTTTGATGTAGACTAAGAAAACGACCAGTGTGGGGACATGTTCAGTCAAAAGTTCGAGTGCATAGAGGGTGCCTCGGAGGAGATGTTTTGGTCTGCCTGGGACTGAGGGGCTTTCTAGAACATGATGCTTTCATTCCTAAAGTCAGGAAAGTCCCAAGCAAATTGGAATGAGTTGGTCATCCTAGGAACACTACTGTCATCCTGGTGTCTCAGGATTTAGCAGCCTGCAAACCAACATATGACCACATCATCATCAATGCCTGAAAAATGGATAGCTCTGAGCCCCTACATCATGACTGCAAGAAGTTAGTCCCTTGAATGTCTCCCAGATTTTTCTAGGAGTCTTCAGAGAGTGATTCATATATTCTGAGAAATGAGGGTTCCTCTCTCTCTCCCCACCCTCTGTTTTTCTCTCTTTTTTCCCTTCTTTAACTTTCAAGCAGTGTCCTGGAGCCAACAAACTGCCTACAGAAGTACCTCCATACTGCCACTGTTGCAAGTGTCTGAATAAATGATCAACCCCCTGACCTGGTTTTTCTGCCACTTTGCTGAGGACAGTTTTCTCTCAAGGGAGGCCCCAAATCCTTCAGGCTAGTCACAGCCCCCAGGGTGTGACAGGTCTTTTAGTTCTTGGGTTTCCTCCTCTTTTCTCCAATCGTCTCCCCACCCCAGCTCCTTTCCTTCCATTATATTTTCTTCCCACCTCTACTTGTTCTCAGATATTCCTGCGCCTATGGAATGGAGAATCACAACCCCCAACTGCACCCCTGCATGCAACACCAGTCCACACAATGGAGGTGCATGGGGTGGGAGCTCGGTCTCCCTCATCTCACTCACTCATTCACAAGCTTCTTTTCTGCTCAGCCAAGTGGCTGGGAGGATTTTCCAACCTGACCAAGAGTTTCCTCTCAATCTCTAACTGTCTAATTAGAACCAGTGTAGGCTGTCCCTAGCCCCTGTGGTTGTATGACGCAAGTCAGAGAATTTATATCTAGACCCAGAGTTACCAGGAAGCCATCTGGATAAGCAGAAGGTGGTCAGGGCCACTGTCCATGAGCTGCATCAGTGCTGAGTGTCGATGAGCAATGGTGAGTTTTAAAGCACTGAACTAAGGCTGGTAGTAGTGACTCTCATTCCCCACTAACCACTTCCATTCTCACTTGAATAATTTTCATTTCTTTTGTGAAGACAGAGGATGAAAAACAAACTGCTCATTAGAAGGATTTTGGCTACAAATAACGAAAATTCTGATTCAACCTGGCTCAAACCAATTGAACATTTAGTGTAGTATAGAACAGTGAATCCGTAAGAAGGACAAGCTTCAGAGTTGAGTGACTCAGTGGCTCAGAAATATCAACAAGGAGCCAGGTCATCTCCATATCTGCAATATGTAACTCATACATTGTTTCATCTTTGGACTAAGGAATAGTGAGCAATTTGAACTGTAATCAGGAAAAAGTCAAAGCAGAGGTTTTCAATCGGTTATGTTTTGGGCTCTCAGGCTGTAAAAATCAGTGAAGTCAGGGGAGAGCAAAGGCATGTTTAAGGATAATGCTGTATGCTGGGAATTCTCCGCAGATACTTTTAATTATTGACCAGAAAATAGTCATATGGCCACACCTAGCTGCAGGGGAGACTAAAACTTCTACTACTGTGGCTACTGGGGGATGACTAGATGTCTCTGTCCCAAGGATTAAACAAGTGAGTGTTTGTAAAGCAATTAGCACAGTGGCTTGCACAGAGTGGACACTCGGTGTGAACTATTGTCTCCACCTCTTCGTTAACATCAGGAGCAGACGGTATCAAAGGGATGATGGGGTGAGGGTGGGAAGTGAGCCCTGTGCTACTTGTTAAAAAATGGTTTTATTGAAGTATAGCTGATTTACAGTATTGTGTTAATTTATACTATAGAGCAAAGTGACTCAGTTATATGTATACATTCTTTTTCATATTCTTTTCTGCTACGGTTTATCTTAGGATACTGAATATAGTTCTCTGTGCTATATAGTAGAACTTCATTTTTTATCCATTGTATGTATAATAGTTTGCATCTGCTATCCCAAACTCCCACTCCGTCTCTCCCTCACTCCTCCCTAGCAGTCCTGTGCTATTTTTAAAGTGAGAGAAGCTTCTTCTACACTCCTTTGTGATGGAGGTATGGAGAGGAAGTAAGTCTGGCCAGAGATGGGAGGTTTACAGTTGGTCTTTTAGGTTTCTATCTTGAAAATTGGTGTTTTAGAGATACATAGTCAAAATGGAAATGCTAAACCAGGCACAGGGGGAAAAGGGTATAAATAAGACTGAAATGTGTTCTAATGTCTTAAAGAACTTTTATGTATATTTACATAGTGACCTGGGAATGTTTTTCTACCAAATACTCTGAGAGAGAATTAGATAATATGTATGAAGGGCTTTAAACTCTTAGGAGGAAAGGAGCTTGCAAGTCTAAAGGCTGGGCATTATTAATAACGACAGTAGTTTTAATATATGTCATGCACTTTGCCCTTCAAAAGACTGGGATTTAATAGGCACAAGGCAACGTGGTGGAAACATGAGTTCCCAGTGGGGTAACCCGCCCTTTCCCAGTGATTAGTGCACCTCCTTTATCTGGGGCAAAATGGAGGATTAGCGGCCACTTAGTTATCTCACTGTTTGATCGCTGGGCCAGAAACACTCACCTTTTCTTTTTCTTTTTATCCTCTTTGCTTCTCCTCTACCAGCGGGAAAGAGTACATGCCTTCTTAAGCCCCAGTTTCCTTTTCTCCTCCTTTCAAATCCTCTGAGGAGTTCTGGCTCTTGCTAGAGGCCTAACTTTCACTAGCAAAGCCAGTATTTCCTTAGCGCTTCTGTTTTTCTTCTTTGAAAATGGAGCAATAGAGCCCGTCCCTGGTGTATGCTCGGAACTAGGGCTCTGATCATGCGAGGGGTGGAGGGGAGAACATTGAATCTGGAGGTAGAATAAGTGTTTCCTGCTTATCGGTGCAATAATTTGGGGTAAGCCATGCTATGAAAGTGCTTCGGCATCCACAAAGGGCTCTACAAATTTTATCATCTTACAGGGCAGAGTGGGTTCCAGCTGGCCAGGCAAGTGGAGATACGGGAACACACTGTATTTGATCCTACTGACAAATGCCAGAGCTTGTTTCTGCAAGTGGTTTTCCCTTCCTCAGGAGTAAGGATGTTTCGCAACCATCCCTTTATTTAACGCTTCCATCAGATACTTTTTTGGGTACAACGTGCGGCACTGGGTACAACAATCCCTGGCCTAGAGGAGCATGGTCATGTGGGGGAGACAGGCAACAAACAAGCGAACAGTTAGACTTGCAGTTCCAGATTGTGATGTGCTGTGAAGGGAGCTGACAGGGCTGTGGTTGAGGACCCTGGGATGTGGGATGAAGGGGGCTCTGCTGGCTCTTTCTAGGATGTGGTTCTCTGAGCTGGAAGGAACCCTGGGCATCATTGGTCTTTCTTCTCATCCTTGGTTGGACCTCTGTATAAGGATCCCAGACTCGGGAGAGCTAATCTTGTTTTAGAAGAGCTACCCTCAACACCAGGCTCCCCAGGCTCAACAACAGGCTCAAGACGGTATTGATTCTGCCTGCAATGCAGGAGACCCCAGTTCGAGCCCTGGGTCGGGAAGATCCCCTGGAGGATGGGATGGCAACTTACTCCAGTATTCTTGCCTAGAGCATCCCATGGACAGAGGACCCTGGCGGGCTACAGTCCGTAGGTTTGCAAAGAGTCAGACACGACTGGAGCGACTTAGCACTCACACACAACCATTGTCCCACTGCCTCCTGTCTAGGACTGAGAACATGGGGCTTCCTGTCCTCTCCCTGGGACCTGCTACCTCAGTGTTTCCCACCACCTGTGTCTCTCCCACAACAGAGGAGAGAGGCTCCTATCTCACCAGGGAAGATTCCTGTCTCATCTTGCCTAAGCTCCACCCTCTGTAGCCACTGAGCCAGCTTCTGGGATGTCAGCTCCCAGGCCTGCAGGCTGAGTCAATCAATGCCAGAAGCACTCGTTTTGGGAGTTGCTTAGTTTTTTTTTTTTTTTTTATCAGGAGGCTGATGAAGTCTGCTTCCTGCTCATGCTTGCCTCCCTGGGACAACTTGGCACTGTCTGAGGTGGCCCACTCAGCACCCCCTTTCTGGACTAGCCGCCCTCCAGGAAGCCAGCTGGAAGCTTGTTGGCATTTATTACCTTTTTCAGCTTTAAAAACTCTGCCCACTGAAATGGACTGAGTAATAACCATGAAATAGATCCGGGCAGTCACATCTGAACAGAAATGAAAATAAAATGTTGAGTGGCAGGTGTTTACATGATCTTGCTGTTCTGGGGGTCTAGTCGATCCAGTTGGTTGGCAAAGAGGAGGAAGGACCCCTTGAGAGGCCCTGTGGTGGTATGAGTTGGGTGGACACCCTGGGCTGGATGTCACAATATCTGGACTCTGTTCTTAACCAGATGGAGACTTTAGGTAAATCATTTCACCTCTCTGGTCTCAGTTCCCTTAATTGTGAAATGAGGAGTATGGGCTGGATGACTTACCTAGCCCTTCCTACATCAAATAATGTAATTTCATATAGCATTTTCAGATACACTCATTGAAAACAATACTTTCCAGTCTCTGTCCTTTTTTTCCTTTCCCTTTCCTTCTTTCTTTAAATAAAGAGTGGCCAGGAAAAGGAAATCAGAGGTTAGTTCTCTGCTAGTGAGATACCATGTGACTCCATAGTCTTTTACAGATTGGTGACTTAAATTCTTTGTCTGAAACTGATGTATGATTTCTGCACAATTGAAAGCCTTGCCTTGATCCTCCCAGACTGGCCTCTGGCCTTTCTGCACTGGTGTGTGCTCAGTTGTATCCCACTCTTTGTGACCCCATGGTCTGTAGCCCTCCAGGCTCCCCTGTCCGTGGAATTTTCCAGGCAAGAATACTGGAGTGGGTTGCCATTTCCTACTCCATTGGTGGGTTCAGGAAAGTTATCCAATTATTTCCCCAGTCACCATCAGACAAGAAGGGAAGCCAGGCATCAGTGGGCAGGCCAGACTGGTGGCCAGGACTGGAACTGTTGGCATCTGGTAGCTGGCACACGTGCCTAGCACTACCTTCTTCAAATGCTCTTCCAGTTCTGTCCTGCTCTGTCTCTTCCCTGCCAGCCTGGAAGGAGCGAGGAGGAGGAAGGTCGGGGTCCTCATTTGTGCTCCCAGGGCCATGGCAGCTGGTCTAGTCCAGGACTGTGCCTTCCCACACTCTGGCCCTCACTGTGCTCTGGAAACACTGTTCTACTACTGATCCTTTCTGTTCCAGGGATTAATTCATGCAATGGTTTCCTGTTGGGTGCATTTCTTCTCTTAGTCTTGCCTAAGTTTCTACAAATACTCTCATGTCAGGTAAATTCTGTTTCTTGTCAAGTCCCTAACTGTTATGACATCCAAAAAGAACATAAAAACTGGCCAGGAATTAAGATAGTATTCATCTGCGCTTCTCGACTATGGTTGAACTTCAGGCTCTCCAGGGAAGTTAAAAAAGCACTGAGCTTAGGTTCTATCCCTAGAGATTCAGATTTAATGGTCCAGCATAGAACCTAGGATTGATATGTTTAAAATATGTACAGCCTGAGTATGAATCAACCAATACCATTGGTTGGTATTAATTGTTGGGGTTGGGGAAATTGATATCTTTTCCCTGAGAATCAGAATTATTTCCTGGGTTACAGATGTTCACTCTTTTTCTTTTCAAGTTTTTATGATACACAATTTCATACTTCCACAAAAGTAGGGGGAGGAGAGCAGTCAATATGCATGTACCCATCACCCAGATTCATCAATTGTCAAGTCAGGGCCTATATGATGTATCATTTTATGTATTGTATGTGTGTGTTTAAAAGATGACTGCTTGTTTTTTGCACATTTTTGAGTCTTTGTCTTTCTACTGTTGATTTGTAGAAATTATTTACATGTGCAAAATACAAGATTTTTTTGTAGCTATTTGATCACATATGTATGCTGAAAATAGTTTTTCCCAGTCAATGACTTGTCTTCTTTTTCTTAGTAGTGTCTATTTGTTCCAGCAACATTAAAAAAAAAGATCCTCTTCACCTTCTAAATTGACTTGGTAAAATTCATGTGTTGAAATGGATTTGCTTTATGTGTGTGCTTATTCCTGTATTCCTTATTCTGCGCCATTTTACCAATTTGTCTCTCCCTGCTCAATACCATACTGTACTGACTAGTATGGCAACGACAGCAAGGAGATCACATTAGTCAGGCCTAAAGGAAATCAACTCTGAATGTTGATTGGAAGGACGGATGCTGAACAACAGCTTTTCTGTTGTTGTTTAGTTGCTAAGTCTGTCCGACTCTTTTGCTTCCCCGTATACTGCAGTGCCCCAGACTCCTCTGTCCATGGGCTTTCCCAGACAAGAATACTGGAATGGGTTGCCGTTTCCCTCTCCAGGGGATCTCCCTGACCCAGGGTTCGAACCCGAGTCTCCTGCATTGCAGGCGGTTTCTTTATCACTGAGCCACCAGGGAAGCCCTTAGCAGCATTTCTGGCCTCTATTTACCAGATGTTGGTAGCAACTGTCGCCCCTGTGACGATGAGAAATGCTCCAGACATTGCCAAATGTCTTCTGGGGTCAAAATTGCTGCTAGTTGAGAACCACTGTCCTAAGGTGTTAGGGATAAGCTATCAAATGACTGAATTTTAAAGCTCTTTGAAACATTTCCATTCTGTGTGGCTATGTCATCAACCTGGTACATACTCAGATCCATTTGGTTAATTTTGCTTTGAAATCTTAACTTTGCTGTAATTTTTAATGTGTTTTATAATTGTATAAAATATTTATATGGTTTTGAAGTCAAATGTATAAAACAAAATATAGTTGCAGAAATCTAGCTGCTAATTCTATATCTTCCACCTTGGTTTTTACCTACTGTGAAGAAAAAACCATGAAGAAAACGTTTGTTTTGTTCCTCAGCTGTAGGTTGGTTTGTTTCTACCTCGATCTTTCTCCTCTTCCCTCCCTTCCTTCCTTCTCCTTGTATTTCTTTTCTTCACTTCTCCTTTGATTATTTTTCCCTTTCACTTTTATTATTCAGCTTTACTGAGATATAATTGACATACAGCACTTTATCCATTTAAAGTGTACAATATAATGATTTGACTTACATACATCATGAAGTGATAACCACAATACATTTAGTGAATGTACCTCATCTTATATAATTACAAGAGAAAAAAAATATTTTTCTTTATGAGGTGCACTCATAGAATTTTCTTAACCATTTTCATATATAACATGCAGCAATGTTAATTATATTTATCATGTTGTATGTTACATCTCTAGTACTTATTTATCTTATAACTGGAAGTTTGTACCTTTTGACCACCTTCATTGTATTCTCCCTCCCCCTACTCCCTACCTCTTGAACCACAAATCTGTTCTCTTTTTCTGTTAGTTTGTTTTAAAGTATAATCTACCTACAACACTATATTAGTTCTTGGTGTATAATATAGTGTTTTGATATTTCTATACATCTTAAAATGTTCACCATTCTTTAATATAAAAAGGCCACTCTTTAAAAAATTTAATTAGAGGATAATTACTTTACAATATTGTGATGGCTTCTGTCATGCATTAACATGAATCGGCCACAGGTATACACATGTACCCTGCCCCCGTCCTGAACCCCCTCTCCCTTCTCTCCCCATCCCATCCGTCTAGGTTGTCACAGAGCTCTGGGCTTTGGGTTCCCTGCATCATACATCAAACTCCCACTGGCTATCTATTTTACATATGGTAATGCATATGTTTCAATGCTATTCTCTCAAATCATCCCACCCTCTCACTTCCCCCACTGTGTCCAAAAGTCTGTTCTTTATGTTGTTGTCTCCTTGCTGCCCTGCAAATTTGCCCTGCAAATCATTACTATCTTTCTAGATTCCATATATATGCATTAATATATTCGTCTTTCTTACTTACTTCACTCTGTATAATAGGAAAAGGTCCACTCTCAACAGGACAAGGAAGAGGATGGATGTGTCATCCAGGGTACATCCAGTACAACATATGCCAACCTAGAGTGTGTGCGTGTATCTGTGTTTGTGTGTCTGAAGGATTTGACGCACAATGTACCGACTCTCTAGTTGCCTTCCTCATTTTGTCAGCAGTTGTCTGTGTCACTCAGGGTTCCATCAGGAAACAGAGCCTTGCAAACGGGGTAATGGAGAAGACCTTAGTAGAGGCCCTACTTGTAGTGATGTGGGCAGGACTGCTGCCGCCGCCGCCAAGTCGCTCAGTCGTGTCCGACTGTGCGACCCCATAGACGGTAGCCCACCAGGCTCCCCCGTCCCTGGGGTTCTCCAGGCAAGAACACTGGAGTGGGTTGCCATTTCCTTCTCCAACGCGTGAAAGTGAAAAGTGAAAAGTGAAAGTGAAGTCGCTTAGTCGTGTCTGACTCTTCGTGACCCCATGGACTGCAGCCCACTAGGCCCCTCTGTCCACGGGATTTTCCAGGCAAGAGTACTGGAGTGGGGGGCCATTGCCTTCTTGGGAAACCAATAAGGGATGGGGTATCATGCCAGGGCTAGGAGCCTAGGAGCCATTCTACGTGTGGCCTGAGGAGCAAGGGAGGCAGTGGTTGTGGGAGCCCAGAAAGGGTGACTTTATGGAGAGGGTTGCCTTTGTTAGCTGTGCGCACTCAGCTCAACTGACTTGGTAGGGAGGGATTTTAAAGGCAGGTAGGTAGCTAGATGATTTTAAAATCTGATTTTCCTTTCTTCTTTCCTTGTAATACCCAAATGATGCTTCTTAATGTCTGGATCTAACTGAAGCCAAAGGGCAAGGGAATGCACTGATACAGCATATACTTAACCTCCTGCTGCAAAGAGGCAGATGGAGAAAGGTAGAGAGTAGATTTGAAGGGTAAATGGAAAATAATCGGCATACTACTTGTTTCAACTGCTTGTATGGAGGAAGGAAATCAGCATCTCTGGAGCAGTAACTATCCGTTAGGCTCAGTGCCAGACACTTTACTTATCCCATTCCTGTAATATTGATACACCTTTCCTTATTCCTATGCCTCAGGGGAAGAAGTGGGATTCATAATCTGTGCCATCTCATTTCACAGCTGTTCCGTGCATTCCACCATGATGACCCTAGTAACACATGCTTGCGGAGCCAAACAGGGAAGGAGAACTGCTGCTGCCTTCTGTGAACATTCTGTCCTACAGCAGAGAATGAAAAAATAGGGAGGAGGTAGCTTACTCGAGGACGATATCTTCTGTGCACTGAGGGACAGCATAGGGCTGATAAAAACTTGCTTTCAAAAAAGGGGAACTGGAGAAAAGGGCAACTGAGTGCTTATGAATGGTTAGCATGTTCATCATAGTCTGTCTTTGGGAAGTGAATCATTTTCTGGGCCTTTTTTCATGGGTTCTTACCTGGTATTCATGGAGCCTTGAGGATCTATGGTTGGAAACATGTTCCAACATAATTGGTTCCTTTGTGATATAATGTAGTTTATTTGTGCACTTACAGACTTTACTGGCTGATGTAGCTAGACATCCCACCATACAAAAGATTAATGACCTCAGTGTGACAACGAATTCCATTGGTTAGTAATAGAGGACTTCAGTGCTAGTGAGAATATGATCAGAAGCCTGGCATCCCTTGTATAGGGTGTGCTCAGTTGTGTCCGACTCTTTGTGACTTTATGTTCGACTCTTTGTGACTTTGTAGTCCACCAGGCTCCTCTGTCAGTGGGATTCTTCAGGCAAGAATACTGGAGGTGGTTGCCATTCCCTTCTCCAGGGGAATCTTCCCAACCATGGGATTGAACCTGTGTCTCCTGCATCTGGCCACAAGCTAGAGACAGATTTCCTCTTATCTGTAAAATGATTGGTCAGGTTCCATGGGTGCCTAAGGTTCATTCTGGCTATGACACTATTAATCTGTGAAGCTGAAAGTGGAAAATGTGAACATGAGGATAAAGGAGAACACAATGTTGGTTGGTTTGAGGGAATAATAAACAGATTTTACCACAGGTTAAACATTTGCATTTATTAAATTAACTTAGTTACTTACCATTGCTAAATGAAAAAGGAACTATTGTTTTCCTGAAGACTGAACGCAGTATCTGACTAATTCATGTGGATAGGAAAGGTACTTTGTCATTTTTTAGTATGACCACTGGGTGGCACAATTGCTCCACATTGTTAGTAAGAACTATTCTGCATTTTTAGGTGAAGTAGATTTTCAGGGAGGCTGCTGAACCTGCAGCTCCTTAAGGAGAAATATACAGTGGTCATAACCAGGAAGGACATCAAGAATTATCTTATTCAATCCCTTTTATTTTATTTTAATTGTACTATTTTATTTATGTGGCATATAAATATATTTTGACTGTAAGAGAATTAAGTTTTATATTGATATATGCCCCTCTTCCCTTGCTCCTTTTTGAAGGCATGCTCATACCCTGCCCCAGAGAAACTCATCATTAACACTTTGGGGTATTTCTTTAAGGTCCTTCTTTTGTATCACACACATAGGTATATGTGCCGTCTTTTCTTAATGAACATTCATGCAACATCCTGATTTTGTAAGTGAAGAAAGACACAGGGTAGGTTTGGAGCCAATATTGTTTTGTGGGAATAGCCTCTGCTTTAAAGTCACACAGACTTCTTAGGTTTTATATTTTGATCTTGCAACTGTTAATAGTTAACCAACGTTGGCCAAGCTATTTAGCTCTCACTTTAGGCCCTCATCTTGCAAGCTGTTCAGGTGGACTAAAAATGATGAATACATACCAATGCTCCTAGCTCAGCTGGCCTGGAAGTGAGTATTAGTTTCCTTCCCTAAGACTGCCATGTTCACACAACTCACTAGTGAAGAGCACAGTTTTCTCCCTCCTTTGAAGGATGTGAACACATGGGTACGTGTATAATCATCGGTTCAGTTGCTCAGTCGTGTCTGACTCTTTGTGACCTCATGGACTGCAGCATGCATGTACAGCTTAATGACCTGATGACCTATCCGTAGGAATCCTGCTGTTGCCAAAGCCTTCCCTGGTCACTGTGGCACCCTTCTAGCCAGGTTTGGGGAAAAACTGTATTTGAGGGCTAGAGGGAAATGCCAAGGGTGCAGAATGGCACAGGAATCAAGAAAGGCTCAGTTGACTGGGGTTCAAGTTCAGATTCAGCTCAGGTCTGTAATTTGCAAAACTCCTAATGTTCTCTGTGCCCAAGTTTTTTTTCATCTTTAAAGCCAGAAAGATGAATTTGGACTCTCTTAGAGCTGATACTAGTGAGAAGCTAGTAACATGATGCTTTCCTTTTTGCCTTGTTTTCCATAAAGCTCAGAGCCAGATCGAATGTGAATTGAAATCATTTTCCTTGCCCCCAGGTTCCCGGGTAAGAACCTTCCGTTGCATGGTTTAATGTTGGTTATTATTTTAATGTGTGAATTGTGGATCAGTAAAGGCAACGATGAGGAGATGAGCTGGACTTCCTGCTAATGCAGGCATGTGGGGCCTTCAGGCTTTGTCCCTTGGGATACCATGAGCAGGCAGGGATTCTTACCTCCTTTTAAAATATTTCACTCTTGGTTTTGCATAACAATTCCTGATAGTTCATTTGGCCTTTTTTAGAAAATCTTTTCAGATAAGTTTGAAAATAGTCATTTAAAAATAAGCTCTCAGGGACGTTCCTGGTGGTCCAGTGACTAAGACTCTGTTCTCCCAATGCAGGGGTCCTGGGTTCAATCTCCGATTAAGGAACTAGGTCCCACATGCTGCAACTAAGAGTTCACTAAAGATCTTGCAGGCCTCAGTGATCAAAGATCTCACCTGCTGCAACTAAGATCCAGCATAACCAAATAAATAAACACTAAATAAATAAATAAGATTGCAGATCTTATTTGAAACTCACAACAGTCTCTGAGACTTGATCACAAAGCATCAGGCACACAGGGACATTAGCTGAACCATGTTTTATAAAAACAACACAACCTTAAAAGCATTAAAAAACAAAGCCTGGAATAACAATGTATCTGTTTCAGTTAAGAAAGTCCTAAAAAATGAAGTGGGCTTTAGAGGAAACTAGATCAGGCAGCACAGGTCTTGAGGGCAACTTTGCAGGGTTGATGGGTTTGTTTCATCCCCAGGTCGACTGAGCCCCATCAGATGGGTCCACACGCTCCCTGTCTCTGTCTGGTTCTGAGCTGCTCACTTGGTGACAGTTCTGTCCCCTGCGAATATGAGTCTCACTTACGGCCACCACATGGTTCTCCTCAGGAGGCCAGAGGGGCTGTGGAACTCACTTTGGAGATCGGAATCGGTGTTGCTGAGGCCCCTTGTTCTGCCCCTGTCCCTAAACTGGGAAAGGTCTCTCTGCTTGGTTCATTTCCTGCCTAAATTGACCAAAGAATCTAGCGAGGTTCCTGGGGCGAGGTCCTGGAGCTCCCCGAAGGGACCACCTCAGGGGCTCCCCGGATCCCTGATTGTAGGACTCCTGGAGGATGCTTCTGAGATACAGAAGGATCTGTTCTGCAATTAAGGAGAAAAGAGGAAGACATAGACTTCAGAGCAAACCTTTCAACCACTCTGCAAAGCAACTCCATTACTGTGAATTCTGGAATGAGCTTGCTGTGGGTGAACAGAAATGGCCATTGCCAGTTTGCAGATTTTTTCTCATTCCAGGCAGGTGAGGGAGGTGGGGGAAGCAGCTGCAGGCTTTGGGTTTTAAACAAGTCTGTTCTGATGTAAAGGTTGAGTTTTCAATAAAGAGGAGATAGGTGTTTTGATGACACAAGAAGAACTATAGGAGAATTCCTTTATAGCCCAGTAGAAGGGATGGGAAATAAGCTTGCTGGCCTCCCTTGATGAGCTTCTGTTTTTTTCCCTGAGTTAGAGACAGGCACAGGCTACAGTCAAGGCTGTGTGCTATGCTACTACTAATTTTAATTAAATAGAATTTCTTCTCATTTCTATATGAATTGCTATTGATGGTATTTTTCGGCATCTTTCTTGCCAGTGTTCTCCCATTGGAGAGTCTTGTCTAAGTAGAACTGTACCTAAGCCATTCAGGCCCAAGCTGCACAGCATTAAGCAGAAGAAAGCCTGCTTGCAACAGCAGTGTTTCAATGGTTGCTATCTTGCCTCCTCAGGAAACTGGGCAGCTTTTTCAAAATGCAAAGTCAGCTAAGTTGGTGCAGTGCTGAGATCCGATTAAGAAAGCCTTGCTTTTCCATTCTGTCTTTCAATGAAATGATTTTCAAAATCTTAACAGTTTCGATGCCAAAGGAGAAGGAACAAAGCCGAAGCTGATGGGGAACCAAATAATTTTCCAAAAACAGGGGCTATTTTCACAACGAAAGGGAAGATCAGTTTTGAGTTGCTGCACTGGGGGCCAAGTGGTGCTGCAGACCTGGGCTTCAGGGCTTCGAGTGTGAAGTGTGCAGAGGACCCTGGCACTTGGAAGGAGCCACATGCTCCGCAAGGTCCACTCAGCTCGGCTAAGCTTGTCAGTCCCACAAACAGGGCTTCTTCCCTATGACTCCAGACCTCTGACCTGCTTTTCTTAGAGAGCTTACTTCAGAAAACCTTCCATCGTAAATTCTTTCTCTGTTCCTTTGAGAGGTAAATCTTCTCCCAGCCTCTCGCCAGGGTTCTAACCCAGGAATGTCTTTCTCAAGGACCTGAGAGTCACCCCTTTGAAATGAATTGTCAGGAAACTTGGCCATGGTTATATCCCAGTCTGTGTGGGCCGGTAGGAATCGTAACTTCCATAGGCACCAATTAGCAAACACAGATGGATGGCCTGATCCCACTGACCAACCTCCCTGCTAACTTCTTCTAATACTTTCCACCAGCTCATCCCAGCACTTAGCAACTCTCCTGCTTGCCTTTTTTGTTCAACCTCTCTCCCCTCTTGCTGCAAGAGTCTTGAATAAAATCTTCCTTGCCTGTTTAACTCTGTCTAGTGCAATTTTCTTCAGCACTGTTCAGTCTAAACCCTCTTTCTGAGACTCTGGAGTCAGGGCCACTCTCTGTGGAGGAACCTCTTCTCCTCAGATGGAACTTCCCTGGGAGATACCCCTCCCCCTACTTTCATTTCTGGTTGGAGGAACCTCCTTCTGATCCCTCTGGTTGCCATCTGTAATCCCAAAGGTGCTCCCATCAGTATTTCCTTAGCAAAGAGGACACGGGGAAAGGAAAAGAAAGCCAGCATTTGGCTGCTTCTTGGGTCTGTTCTCGTTTTCCACAGTGGTCTCTCTGTTTTGTAATTTTCTTAAAAAAAAAAAACTTCTTTTAAGGAATTTGCTGGCATCCCAGTGGTTAGGACTCAGTGCCAGGGTATGGGGTTTAATTTCTGGTGGGGGAACTAAAATCCCACAAGCCATGAGGTGTGGCCAAAAAAATTGAAATTCTTGGATGGGGAATAAATTAGAAATGTGCTCATTGGTGAGAGAGAACATCTCTTGAGTGGCTGTGTTGGGATTCGAGGAATGAATATTTTACTGGCTTTACTTAGAGAAATGTGTGGGCCACATGGGGCCCACGTCCCACTGAGTGAGGTGCTGTAGCGCCTGGACTCAGCAGTCTGCCTACCTGGGCTGATTCTCCCCTCCACTACTTGATGTGTGACCATAGGCGAGTTGCTCACATAGCGCCCCGTGCCTCAGTTTCCTCACCTATAAAATCTGGGCCCATCCTAGGGTTGTCATGAGGGTTACATGCTTACTTGTGAAATGCTTGGTACAGTGTACAGCACAGAGTAAACTTCCAATAAATGTTTAGGCATAATCATTGCGACAGGCACATTATTTTTTTTCCCTGAAAGGAAGCACATGCAGTTGTTACCAAATAATTTTTGGGGAGAAACAGAATAGGGAAGGAGATACTGCCTTTTGATTTTGTACTTTCTTGTACTGTTTCAAGTGATGTATTTTTGGGTGGAGGAAAACAATGTATTATTTCAAACCTGATAACAGAATTTCTGCCAGAGTGGGACTGGCCTTTAGGAAAATTTACTGATATCTTTCTTAGATATGAGGGGATGCTTCCCTTTGCCTCCTGTACCCACTGGCTGAATCAGAAACCAAGAGAGATGGAAACTCCCTTTTTTTTTCAGAAGCTGGAACCGTGTTAGAGTCCCACAGGCAGCTGAGAAAGGAGGAGGTGAGGTGCTCAGGATAGAGAAAAGCAAGAAAGGAAGAGGTTCTTGCAGGAATGGTCCAGGGGGACTTTGGAACGAGGGTGTGTTTTCGCTTTTAAACACATTCTTATTTGCTTGCGCCAGGTCGTGGCTGTGGCATGCAGGATCTTTGATCTTCGTTGCAGCACTTGGGATCTTTAGTTGTGGCATGCAAGCTTTTAGTTGCAGCATATGGGATCTAGTTCCCCAACCAGGGATCAAACCTGCATGCAGGAGTGCAGAGTCTTCCTTGGACCACTAAGGAAGTCCCTGGAACGAGGGTGTCTGATTTGAAGTTATCCACTTTGCAGTGGTGTCCTCCACAATCACTGTTCCATGTAGCTGCTCTTGTATAAGGGTTTTGGGGAAACGAAGGAAAAGAAACTAGGGAGGAAAGAAAAGAACAGCCTTAAGAGGTCTGACTCAACTGAGATAATTATTCAGGGGGATGGAAAAATTCCAACCTAGAGGAAATAATGAAACCTCTTTGAGAGATATTGGGAATGTTTGGTTTCCCACTGTGTGGAGACAAGAAGGGTGTAGCCATTTCTTCTCGTAGCATGGCAGAAACTTTCAATTGTCCCCCAGCATCTGTTCTTGCTTTTAACCTAGAACTCCCTTAGTGTCATCATGGCACATGACAACCCTAAAAATAAATAAATACAAAAAAATAAATAAAAATAAAAATCATAAAAATAAATTAAAAAAAAAAAAAAAGACCACATTTGTTTTGCAGCTGGATGAGTCCCATTGACCAGGCTTCTTGCCAATGGAAGACAAACAGAATGTGCAAACATGTAATTTCCATCTTACTCCTTTGATGCAAAATGACTTATCTCTCATCTCCTCTTTTTCTCCTTCCATGACCTAGAACATGGAGGTAGCAGTAAGTCCATTTGACCACAAAGATAAGGACAGTGTCTAAGAGTCTTGTCATAGCCTATGATTATAGGACCTCCCTTTCTAGAGTTTCTGATTCAGTAGGGTTGAGGTGGGGGCATGAGGATTTACATTTCTAACAAGCTCTTGGGTGATGCTGATATTGCTGGTCCAGGGGCCACGGAGGACGGGAGAACAACAGAGTAGGAGCCTGGGTCCCTGATGTTCTTGTGGAGCCGAGTCACCTAAGCCTCTGTGTTATGGCTGGACTGTTACTGTAAGAGTCGAGTGAACTTCTGCCTTTTTGGAGCCACAGTGTTTTGGTACCTCTCCTTTTTAAAGCAGTTGTACTATATCTTAATACAGATATTACAGGTAAGGGTAATGTTATATCGCTGGAGGACTTGGGGATACTGGGCTCCTGGCTCTTAAGTTCAACATGGGTGATTTTTATTTGGAAAAGTAATAAAACAAAGGTAATTACTTGTTTAATGACATAATGACTTCTTTTATGAGAGTATAACAGGTATGCAGTGGACCGAAAACATTCTTTCCACATCTGCATCATTGCTTATTTTCTTGCCTTGGGAAAGATCTAAACCCTTGTATGCCCTTGTGTTCTCATTTAAGTAGGGCATGCGATTTCAGTGCTGTTGTTCAAAGAGAGTTATGTTGTCTTAGAAGTCTTTGGAAAGTCAGGCATTTCCTTTTATGTACTTGTTAACATGAACATAGGGATCATGTTCAGTTCAGTTCAGTCACTCCGTCGTGTCCGACTCTTTGTGACTTCATGGACTGCAGCACGTCAGGCTTCCCTGTCCATCACTAACTCCCAGAGCTTGCTCAAACTCATGTCCATTGAATCAATGATGCCATCCAACCAGCTCATCCTCTGTCATCCCCTTCACCTTTTTCCTTCAATCTTTCCCAGTATCAGGGTCTTTTCCAATGAGTCGTTTCTTCGCATCAGGTGACCGAAGTATTGGTAGCAATAATAATGACCTTTGCTGAATGCTTACTAGGCATCAGGGACTATGCACTCTTTATGCATTATGTCATTTATTCTTACAGTGACCCTATGAGGAAGCATGACTGTAATCTCCATTTTGCAGATGAAATTGAGGCTTGTGCTATCTGTGTGTGTATGCTTAGTTGATCAATCATATTCAACTCTTTGTGGCCCCATGTACTGCAGCCCGCCAGCCTCCTCTGTCCATGGAATTTTCCAGGTAAGAATACTGGAGTGGGTGGCTATTCTCTACTCCGGGGATTTTCTTGACCCAGCGATCAAATGCATGTCTCTTGCAAGGGCTCAAATAACAGGTCAGATTCCATTCCACGTTTGCCAGATCCTAAAGTCCATGAGCTTAACCTTGGCAAGCTCATGACTTGCGACCCCATGGATTGCAGCATGCCAGGCTTCCCTATCCATTCAGCTACTTCTTCCTTCCCTAACTTTTCTCAGCAGCTGTAAGTCCTCTTCAGTGTTCACCGAATAAATTGTTATCTTCATCTAAATCAGGGGTAGGCAAAGAAAGACCATTCTCAGATGGTTTTCAGGCTCAGTGTATCAGGCCTAACATTTGTTACCAATTGGGTTCTAGTTAGGGTATATATATTTTCAAATGCAGATATTTCTTCTTTGAGCAGTGACACCTACCTTGCATAGACTGCTCTGGCTTTAGGACACTGCTGTGGGAACTGTTAGTTGGAAGTGAGAAAAGGGCATGGAGTTTAAATAAATGTATATGTATGAATGATTCACTTTGCAGCATAATAGAGAGTAACACAACATTGTAAGTCAACTATACTTCAATAAAAATAAAAATTCACACTTGGGTCTTGATACATTAAAAAAAAAAGAAAAAGTGACAAACGATTTTGTGTTGTCTGGTTTTCAGGCTGTGAGAATTTGCAGCTATGCAACGTGTGGGATTCCAATATAGTGTTGGGCTTAGTAACTAATCACTTGTCTATGGGGGCAACAGTGAGGGGCCACTTTTGACAGCAGTTTCAGGCAGGGACCATGGTAGTATTCCAAATCATATGCCTCTGGAGCACAACCAGACTCCAACAAACACAGGCCAGGCTGAATGGGAAGCTTTCACCACCATCAGTACAAATCCGTACATGTCTGTGGAGGTTCCTCTTGGTTCTGGGCTTGTGGCTGCTTCTTGGAATTGATATTCTCTTCTTGGTATTCTCCTCAGCCTCCTGTCATTGCTTCAAAATTTGGCTGTTCTTTTTCCCATTTTTCCCTTAGTCTGTCTGTATCATAGTAAAACAATTATTGAATTAATTCATCAACACTCCATTACTTGATTAATTCCATTCTTACTTTAACAGGATTATTAGGATCAGGCATTGCCAAGAACAGAGTATATCTTTAACTATACACAGACCCTAGGGATGAACACATTTTTGCATGATTTCAAACCTGTGAATCATTGTTCCTAAATGTGTTGACTAATCATTTGTGATAAACAGTAGGCCCATAACATCCTGTCTTTGACTTAATTCTATTCTATATATTTCAAGGCCTTGGTGTGGGGATAAGTAAACTTTTTCAGGGCCAGATAGTAAATATTTTTGAGACCATATGGTCTCTGTTGTACCTATTTAACTTAGGTGTTGTAGTGGGAAAGTAGCCATACACAATGGGTAAACAAATGAACATGGCTGTGTTCCAATAAAACTTTATTGTAACAAGTGGTGGGACAGATGTGGCCCATGGGTTATATATTTGCCTACCCCTGATTTAGATGAAGATAACAATTTATTCAGTGAACACTGAAGAGGACTTACAGCTGCTGAGAANAAACTTTATTGTAACAAGTGGTGGGACAGATGTGGCCCATGGGTTATATATTTGCCTACCCCTGATTTAGATGAAGATAACAATTTATTCAGTGAACACTGAAGAGGACTTACAGCTGCTGAGAAAAGTTAGGGAAGGAAGAAGTAGCTGAATGGATCGGGAAGCCTGGCATGCTGCAATCCATGGGGTCGCAAAGAGTCAGAGTGACTGAACTGAACTGAAGTAGTTGAGCTATGGTTTATAGGACTAAGATTAAAGCCTTGACTTCCTGGCCTCTACTTAAGATAACAAGATTAAATATGATAGGTTCAAAAGATGACCTTGAGTTTATAGAATGGGAGTCAACTTGCTGGGAGGGAATTTGCATGAAAAATTCCTGAGTTGTTACTTTGCCTTAAAGCGGGAGGCCTTGCCTGCTAAAAGAGATGACCGTCGTGGGCCATGTTGAAGGTTGACTGAGTGTAGATCAGTGATATTCCAGTCCTGCTGGGTTGTTTGTGGGTCGTATCACACCTGGAGTGGGGCTGCAATTTGGATTCCTCATTTTGAGGTTCTATTGATAAATTAAAGTGCATCTGTTAATTTTTTAATTTTTAAAAACTATTTATTTGACTGAGCCGAGTCTTAGTTGCAGCATGGGGGATCTTTAGTTGTGGCATGTGAACAATTCGTTGTAGCATGTGGGATCTAGTTCCCTGACCAGGAATTGAACAGGGGAATCCTCTACATTGGGAGTGAGGAGTCTTAGCCATTGAACCACCGCTGAAGTGGATCTGAAGAGGAGGACCAAGATTATTAGGGACCAGGCCATCATTGTCTATGTGGAACTGTGAACTGAACTGGTTGTCTTCAGTTAGGAAAGGAGTAGGACTTGTGTTTGGCTTAAGGGCCATGGCACTTGCACACAGCAGCCACACTATCAGTACTGGACTGAACAATGTGCAGAGAGGTTACAAGAGGGACTGTCAGGCCTGGGATAAAGACGAACTTTCTAGCAGCCAGAGTTGTCTGTCAATGCAATGCCCACTTTAGTTACTTCCAAGCCTATAGAAAGTGCCAGGCACCATAATGTTACTGGGAGGCACTAACATTTCCCTGTGCAGGAGGGAAACCAAATTTTTTGATATTCTAACAAAATGGGCTTTAAACAAAGATAAAAGTGAGTGAGGCCAGATGGGTGATTTTTATTGTTTGTAAAATCCAATAAAAATATTCTCTGTAGTGTTCAGTGTCTTTGGCTGAGCAGGCATTCAAATATTGAGGGGAATAATAAACGTTATTTGGAACAAATTGCTTGTATCATTTAATAGGGGAGAGGGAGAGACAATAACGTAGGTACCTGCATATTTGCCAGACGGCCAGTGCCACATGGAGTCGTTACCAAGACCTTTCAAGGATGGAGGGCGATTCAGAAATGTGTAGCTTTATCAGGGCCTCCAAAAGAATAGTGAAGTCCCCCCTGTTACAGATCAAACTGTCTTTCTAGTCTGTTATCCTCTGAGTCAACTTGTGGAGCATTTGCTGTGTGGCAAGAAGAGGTCCACACACAGTGTATATTGATTTGTTTATCTTGCTTACAGCAGCAGTTCTTAACCAACAGCGATTTTGCCCTCACAGAAGACATTTGGTAATATCTGGAAGTGTTTTGGTCTTCATAACTGAGGGAGGGCTGAAATCCAGGGGTTGGAGGCCAGGGATGGTGTTGTATACTCTGGAATGCACAGGACGGCTCTTTAAAACATAGAATTATCTAGGCCCAAATGTTAATAATGTTGACATTGAGACACCTTGTTATATTAGGACAGCAGCTGCTAGTATCATACCCCTTTAACAGATAGAGAAACTCAGGAGCTAAGTGACTAGTCCAAGGTCCTCCAGAGCTAGAAAACTGGATAATCACTGTTCTGTCTTGCCTCTTTGTTTATTTAGTGATTTTATAATGAGTGTAGCCTCCAGGAAGTACTGTGTGTGGTTGGTTCTTGGAACCAGCATGAAAATGGGCTGTTTTCATTTTCAATTTTATACTTAAGAGATATAAAAATTCTCAGCAAGTAACTCAGTTCTCTCCTGATGAGTTTGTTTAGAAAAGTCAGACCAAAGGCCTGGGAGGCTCTAGAGACCTGGGAAGAGAGGGCACAATCCATTTTCCTCGTTGTCTATGGTGTCCTTTTAGTGGGAGATGGCAGAAAAGTTACCTCCTACCTGTGTAGGGAAGTTCAGGTGATCAGCACTTGCTCGTGAGAGCTGCCAGGGAAACCCTTCCATTTGAGACTTAAGAAATAGATAAAAATTCTTTTTTTTTTTTTCCCCTTCTTGCTCTGGTCCCCAATCTTGACACGACTCCCTGGCCGGGGGTGTGAATTTCTTTTACAAGTAGCTTGTAGCGATAAAGTGTCCTAAGGTGTAGATGTGTTATCTGGAAGGGCTAACCTAAAGTAAGTTTCTACATTTGTTCTAGAGATCCTTCAGGATTCCTAGGAAAGGACAGAGGACAAGGGATTTCAGTGGAGAGAAAAGAAAAAGGGAACGACAAGCATCATTTACTACACAGGAAGGGCTCCTCTGGCTGGGCTTGGGAAGGAACGGACATGGAACCATTTGCTTACTGAATTGGCAGGAAACTGCCCCTGTCTTCTTTCTCCATCTTCAGTTTTCCTAATGCTTTGGGTCCTTCTAGAGGCAGTCTCGGAGAAGGCAATGGCACCCCACTCCAGTACTCTTGCCTGGAGAATCCCAGGGACGGCGGAGCCTGGTGGGCTGCTGTCTATGGGGTCACACAGAGTTGGACACGACTGAAGCGACTTAGCAGCAGAGGCAGCAGCAGAGGCAGAGGCAGTCTCAGAGCCTACGTATGTGATGTGCATACAGTGTGTGATTGACCTTTGAGACGCTGGTATCCAGTGCAGAGCCTGGCATGATTTTATTGGTGCATCCATCCAACTGGTCTTTAATGAGTGCTTTGCACAGATCCTGTTTCCTGAATTCCAAAAGCTTAAGATCATGTCTAGGAACCAGGTAAGTAAAATGAAGGCCTCACAGTATGGGGAGTGCTCAGACCAAAGTGTACACAGGGGGCTTTGGGGGCTTCTAGATCAGACTTGGGTAGGGAGTGATTAGGGAAGGTCTCCTGGAGTAGAAGTTTCTTGAGTTGATTTTCAAAGGCTCAGATTTAGTTAGCTAGTAAAAGAAGTGATGGAAATTGTCTCACCCCAGTGGAATAACATGTTCCAGGGTACAGAAAAGGAAACCTTGGAAGTGAAAGAGAGTTATGAGGTTCAGCCATGTGAGTGTGGGGGAGGGATGGGAATGAGCCAAGGATGTGGGCAGTAGCCACGTCAATAGGAACGTTTGCGCCACACTAAGGGCTTGAACGTGGACCTGAAAGCCACTGAGGGCTGACGTGGTGCTTTCAAAAGTGCCCTCTGGCAGCTGCCAGCAGAGTGCGTTGGAGAGCGGCCAGACTGGCAGTAGGAAATGGTGCCGGGAGCTTTTGTTACATTTTAGTGCGGAAGAGCACAAAGCACTGAGTTCATGACTCAACAGGGGCAGTGGCTAGGAAGGGACTGATTTGAGAAATACTCTGAAGTAGAATCTGCATGGTTGGTGAGTGCTTCTCTGTGGCTGACAGGAGTGCGCTTTCTAACTCCCTCTGAAGTTGGGTGTGGCCTTGCGACTTGCTTTGGCTAGTGAAATATGAATGGAAGTACTTTTATGGTGTCTCATCAGAGACATTTCAATGAGATTGTTGATAAAAAATTTTTTAAAATGAAACATTTTAGCAGAATAGGGGATCAAACCGATTAATCCCAAAGGATAAAAACCCTGAATATTCATTAGAAAGACTGATGCTGAAGCTGAAGCTCCAATACTCTGGTCACCTGATCTGAAGAGCCGGCTCATTGGAAAAGACCCTGATGCTGGGGAAGCCTAAGGGTGGGAGGGAAAGTGGGCAACAGGATGAGATGGTTGGATGGCAGCACTGACTCAACGGACATGAGTTTGGGCAAACTCCGGGAGATAGTGAAGGACAGGGAAGCCTGGCGTGCTGTATGTAGTTCATGGGGTCACAAAGAGTCAGACACAACTTAGACACTGAACAACAACAACAAAATAAAAACAACCCAGGGAGAGAGGTCTTATGTTTAAATGCTCTGCAACCAGAAGACGAGAATGAACAAGACCCGGCCTCCTGGATCCATTCATAATCAGAATGAACCCTTGTGGTTTTGTTTTTCTACGGATTTTTTTAGCATTTACCTCCTGTATTTGTCTAAATCTTAACTGGAGATACTCTGTAGTTCAAAGTCACACACATAGGCACATTCTCTTTCCATTCAAGCCAGGATATAATGTTCTAAAAGCTTTCAAAGAGAATAGGACTGGAACTTCCCTGGTGGTCCAGTGACTAAGACTCTTGCGTTCCCAGTGCAGGGGGACTGGTTCAATCCCTGGTCATGGACCTGGATCCCACACGCCATAACATAAAGTTCACACGCTACAGCTAAGAATCGTGTGTGGTGCAACTGAAGAGCCCGCATGGAGCAATGAAGACTGAACATCCCAAGTGCCGCAACCAAGACTTTGTGGAGCCAAGAAGGTAAATATTTAGAAAAAGAGAGGGACCAAGACAGTTTCGCTTGGGTGTGGTGAAGGGCATATACTAAATGATCAAAGTTGTTGACTTCTAGCATTTCTTCTCTCCCAGTGGTTCAAGGTGTGGCCCTGCAGTCAACTCTACAGCATTCATGTTCAAATGAATGAGGACTGACTTTATTTGCATCTTTCCTTTTTTCTCTCCCACAAGATTGTTCCCTACTGCCCCCCCACCCCCCGCCCCCTGTCTCTTATACAGATCTA
>SJYX01024654.1:41782-76312 GCA_006410675.1 Oreotragus oreotragus
CCCCCCGCCACCACCAACCACCTCCCAGTCACTTCATTGCTAACTGGACTGTTGTGGCAGAGAAAGACCTGGCTGAATCAATTTGATTTACCTGTTCCCCAGAACTGGTGGAAGAGACTGAAAAATGACCTGGAGAACAGTCTCCACAATAAAAAAATTCAGATTTTCAGTTCTCTTCCTCATCTGGAAAGAGCAATGTGGTGAGTTTTGACTTCCCAAGTAGTTATTCCATAAGTTGTGGAATATGTCATCTTGAACCTACTGCTTGAGAAGTACTGTAGAGCTTTTCATGGCCTATAAAAGGAGATGAGTCATCATGGTGCAGGGAGAGACTGTCTGGGATGCCTGGTCTGGTAGGAGAGAAAGAAAACGAAGGCAGTCTCTCAGTCATGTCCAACTCTTTGTGACCCCATGGACTATAGCCTGCCAGGCTCCACTGTCTATGGGATTCTCCAGGCAAGAATACTAGAGTGGGTTGCCATGCCCTTCTCCAGGGGATCTTTCCAACCCAGGAACTGAATCTGCATCTCCTTCCATTGGCAGGTGGATTCTTTAACACCAGTGCCACCTGGGCTTCCTGGTAGGAAATGGTCTTTGCAAAACTTCTTTTCTGCCCTCCTTTCCTACCCACTGCCAAGATTTAAACTCACCAGCAGACAACTCATTCATTACCGAGATTCAAAGGTACTAAAATAACCACAAAGAAATGAGATTCCTTTTTCAGATTGCCAGAGCAGGAAGTGAATGATCTGTGATTCAGAGGTATCTCCTTCAGTTAATCATGGCTGACTCTTCACTGCCTGCAATCCCTATTTCTCATTATGAAACGGGGAAGAAAAATGATATATGTGACATGGAAGGAAGGGAAATAGGCTGCATATTTCTACATAGGGTTGCTGAGACAGGAGTCCTGAGTTTTTAAGATGTAGCACCTGCATGCAAAAGGCAGGAATGACAAATGTGTCCGAATCATTAATTAACGAAGCTGGCCTCGCTTAGCTGATGGCCATCCGATGGTCTCTGCCCTTTCTCATCTGTTTCACAGGTTCATTGCCTGTAGGGAAATATGCTTAGCTTAGAACCCTGTTCCGGCCTTGCCTAATGCTTTGATAAATCACAAGAACCTTGGAATCAGCAGAAAGGGACTAGCAAAAATCTCTTTTCTGCCCTCTGTCCTGCATCTGAGTTCTCTGGAAAGCTGGCTCCACCTTGCCTAGACTAAGACAGGAATGTTCTTTCCCAACAAGGTGGGAAACAGGGATTGCAGCTCTGAATTTCAAATGAGCAGGGTCCCCTGGCCTACCATGTCTACTTCCACAAGCCCTAGAAAAACAAACAAGACAATTGTCCTCATTTCTGGGAATCCTCATAATACTTGGCAGAAAAATTCTTTCTTGGTGGCCCTGCATGAAAGTATGTGTCCTTGGTTCTTCTGACAAGGCATTATTCTATGTCTTTAAATATAACTGTTATTCTTACAGTTTCATTGTTGTTGTTCAGTTGCTAAGTCATGTCTGACTCTTTGCAATCCCATGAACTGTAGCATGCCAGCCTTCCCTGTCCTTCACTATCTCCCAGAGTTTGCTCAAACTCACATCCATTGAGTCAGTGATGCTATCCAACCATTTCATCCTCTGTTGACTGCCTTTTCTCCTGCCCTCAGTCTTTCCCAGCATCAGGATCTTTTCCAATAAGTCAGCTCTTCCCATCAGGTGGGCAAAGTATTGGAGCTTCAGCTTCAGCATCAGCCTTTCCAATGAATATTCAGGGTTGAGTTCCTTTAGAGTTGATATAACCTGAGGCAGTAATTAAAGAGTATATGTGTTTGTGACTTGTGATCCTGATCAGTGGTCTTTCCCTTAGTAACCTGACTTACGGTGGTGGAGGAGGTGCTCTATGTGATCTATAGCAGCCGCTGTGAACCTCGTCTTGCCTCCTGCCTCCACTGTAGTTCTCCAGTGGGTTGATCTCATTCCTTGTGACTACTGCTGTGGTTCATTTACTGCTGTGTTAAATGCAGTTGGTCCTCTGTGTGCTTGGTTTTCACATCCGCAAATTCAGTCAACTTCAGTTTCAACTGCAGTTGCTTGAATCTGTGGATGTGAAACTTAAGAATATGGAGGCCCAACTATATTCATTGTATTCCTCCATTTTATGTAAGTGAGCATCCATGGATTTTGGCCTCCTTGGGGGATCCTGGAACCAATTCCCCATATTTGGGAGGACTAAGGGAGGACTTTGCATCCTTTGTGGAGGGTGGTGGTTTGAGGATATTCAAGATGAATCACCAACGGTAAAGTCTCAATGGCAAAATTATAAAGATGTCAGTGGAAATGGAAAAGAATCAATAGACTTGGTGATTGAATGGCTTTCAGTCATTTGTGGAACTGGAGTTCTGTGTAGGTAAACTAAGGAGGAGCCTAATTGTGTAAAAAAGGTAAAAAGAGAAAATAATGAAAGGGGAGCTCAGAAGAGGAAACTCAGGGGAAGGAGATTATTTGAGGCATGGTGGAAAAGGTGATTTCTGATCTAAAATGGCTGTAGAATCGGTGAGTTGGCAATGAAGGCAGTCAATCTTGGGGGTCTGTTTGGTAGGCAGTTGGAAATTTTAGAAGGAACTGAGATTCAGAAATGAGGTCAGTACCAGTGAGATAGGTTTAAAAGTATTTCGTGTTGATATGGTAATAGTTAGGCCCAAGGGAGTAGATACGATTGCACAGAGAGAAGTATGCATGGAAAAGGACATATTGACAGCTTATGGTAAATGGTGTCAGATTCGTGATTTCCAAAGAAGATTTAACTTTGGGACCAGGGATGAAGCTTGATCACTCAACAGCTTTTGTGTAGCAGAGTTTTATTAAGATATGAAAAGGAACAGAAAAAGCCTTTGACATAGACGTCAGAGGGGTGACGGAGAGTGCCCCCCTCGCTAGTGTTAGCAAGGGAGTTATATACTTTTTAAATTAGTTATTATAGTAAATCAAGAGTATCTCAAGGTTGTAAAAACCCTACCAGATACACTCTCATAATATACATTATAAGATATCAGGATTAGTCAGAAGATTTTCAGGAAGGCGAAGCTTTCCTCAAGCAGGATACATTGTTGTTATATAATCCCTAGTACAGAGTTTAATGGAGAAGGATGTGGCAACCCACTCCAGTGTTCTCGCCTGAAGAATTTCCATGGACAGAGGATCCTGGTGGGTTATAGTCCATGGGGTCAGTGGAGAGTCAGATACGGCTAAGCAACTAACACACACACAGACTTTAAATTGAGTTGTTTGTTGTGTAATCATCAGTTCTGGGCTTAAAGAAAAAAACATTTTATGTGACTAAGACTAAAGAATGTAGAGGAAAAAGAAAGTTTGTCCTTTCTTCCTCTTCGAGAACACCAGACCCCTTTCTCCTCCTCTGGGAACCCTGGACTTATCAACCTGCCTAGGAATTGACTCTCTCAATATGAAATATTTACATTTGAGGACTAGGAGGAGAAAGGTGCCTGGGCCGTGCAGACTGAGAAGGAACAGTAGAAAAGGGAGGATGTGATGACATAGGAAAAAAAAACAGTTTAAGGAGAGGCTAGCTAATTAAGTATTGCAGAAGGGTCAAACAGGAGGAGGACTAAGATGACCATAGTGTTTCCACCTAGAAACATGTTGGAGATATCTTTTCAATGAAGGACTTGATGTGGAAGCATCATTCTTGGGAACTGAGAGGTGAACAAGTGATGGAGAACAGTGAGTAGTAAATGGTGTTTCTGTATGATGTTGATGGGTGGAAGGAGAGTTGTTTGATGTGAGGATGCATGGAAAAGGCATCTTTGACGTGTCTGCTAAGTTGTGTCTGACTGTTTTGTGACTCCATGGATTATAACCTGCCAGGCTCCTCTGTCTGTGGGGTTTCCCAGGCAACAATACTGGAGTGGGTTGCTGTTTCCTTCTCCAGGGGATCTTCCTGCCCCAGGGACTGAACCCTCAGTCTCCTGTATTGGCTGGTAGATTCTTTACCCCTGAACCATATGGGAAGCCCAAAGGCCTCTTACCCTAAGGGATAAAGAGAAGAGGTGAACATTCAAGAGAGGGTGAGGAGCTGCCTAATGTGACAAAAATCCAGGAGGAGGCATGAAGAATGGGAAACAGCTCTTTTGTTTTGCCAGGCAAAGGGGGCCACAGCAGGCTAATGCTAAGACTGTGTCCTGACCGGGAGGGAGTAGTGAGGAGCTTTATGGTTATGGTTCAAAGAGGAGGGCATGATCAGCTCGTGGACATTCTTCTGATTGGTTGGTGGTGAGGTGAGTGGGAGTCGGCATCTTTCTGGTTCTAACCATCTTTCTGGTGTCTACTTGCTTGTGGGCAGTGTACAGATAACTTCTTTCACCTGGTGGAGGTTTCAGAATCTGCAAAACAGCTCAAAAATATTGCTATATATATATATCCCTTGAGAGGGAACCAGGACCCTGCCCCAAGGCTGCACTATTGGTTTTTGGATTTTTGACTGCCCTTGTCTGCACATCCCTTCCCTTCCCTGATTTGAACCTTTGCTATTCAGGGAAGGTCCTGGAGGCTGAATGAAACCTGTGTGTGTGTAAATCGCTCAGTAGTGTCCAGCTCTTTGTGATCCCATGGACTGTAGCCCACCAGGCTCCTCTGTTCATGGAATTATTCAGGCAAGAATACTGGCATGGATGGCCATTCCCTTTTCCAGGGGATCTTCCCAACCCAGGGATTGAACCCAGGTCTCCTGCATTGCAGCCAGATTCCTTACCATCTGAACCATCAGGGAAGCCTGAATGAAGCCTATTTCCTACAAACAAGAAAGGGCTGAGGGTGGGAGACAGAAAGATTTGTGCCCAGGAGCCCCACAGGGTTCTACTCAGTTTCAAACCAAAGCCTTGGGATTGCTGTTAGCACAGAAGAGAAGTTGGGATTTGGCCTCCCTGCAGACTAGAGCGAGTCCAGAAGAGCAGATGAAGCAATGAAGTTACTTTGAGATGAAAGCAGGGGGAGGTGAGGGAGAGAACGTTAAGTTTTTCAGTGAAGTAGGAGGCTCAGAAACAAGGGGATGGGGTATTTGAAGATTCGAGTAGGCTGGATTGAAATTGCTGCCATATGGAGCAGGATAGACAGTTAATAAGGATGAATAAAAGGATTAGTGAGCAGCTGAGGCGGAATAACAGAGATTTATAATGGAGCTGGTCAGCTGGCTTTTACAATTTTTGACAGCTTGGGAACAGGAGTGGATAAAATGGATGATTAGGTTTGCCCAGGGCTAGAAATTGGCAAGATTAGAGAGAATGTAGTTTGGGATAGACCTGGGAAGAGGACTTCAAGGTGTTTCTCTTTATCTATTGGATTGTCCCCAAAATTGAACTTTTAACCAATGTTTAACCAAGTTTAACCAATGTATTTAAAAACATCCCCCAGGATGGGTCACTGAGAGAGGCCTCAGAATCTTGAATGGTACAGCACAGATGAGCTTGCTAGCTCTCTCGGAGAAGTCTTCCTGGTAGGGTACCTTTCCAAAGGTGCGATTTCATGGGAAGGAATGAGGAAAAATGAAGAGCCCTGCTAAGAGGGTTAGGATAGTATTGAAAATCAGACACATTGAGGACCCTGGAACTGCAGAAGTCTCCCAGATGGAGTGGGCAGCTCCTTGGCCTGTAATCTCTGTCAAGAACTGCATCATGTAATCCTTTCTCTGAGGCTGTGAATTAAACACAGAAGACTCAGATGCATGCCCCAGGTTGTCTGGTTTGGGAGTAAGAAAATGAGCCAGGATTCCAGCCGAGGTATTTAGGACACCAAAGAGCACGAACCAGTCACTGCCCTCACACAATCCTCTTCCTTCAAACTATTGAAGGTTCCAGGAAGAGAAATCTCTGGTTGGTCCTGAAGAGGTTTTGGACTGTTAGACCCTTCCTGTCCTCTGCACGTCAGGGTGCAGGACTGTTAGCTCCTTCCTGTCCTCTGCTCATCAGGGTGCAGATTCTCCAACACAATAAGCATGGAGAGGAGTGTAGCTACCCTTCTGTAAAGTGGGCCCTTCTGTAAAGTAACCAGGAAGGTGATTGTTCCTGGTGTGATGTAAATTCCTCATGACTCATTTTTTTGGAGAATGCCTCTTCAAGTTGGCTTTTCAGCACTCTTCCCATAAGCTGGGCAATTTGTGTCTAAACATGTTTAAGAATGTTCTGAAGTGTCTCTTGTCTACTTAATTCCAGCTTCTATTTGCCTCTTGGTGGAAGCAGAATGGGTTAGAATTTGAGTAAGAGAAGGACATGTTATTCCCTCGCCTTCCTGGGGAGATCTGACAGAAGGCACAATGCACTGTGTCCCTGGCAGTGACAAAAGGCCTCAGAGAGGGAAAATGTGGTGGCATCTGACAATGAATGAGCTGAAGATTGTCAAAAAGGATGTATCCTGAGGGACCATGGAAGCCGAGGAGAGCTGCGTGCACAAGTAGTATGGGGAGCAGGAGCCTAAGACAAATGTAGGCCCAAAGGCTGCAGTTAGAGGCTTGTATGCCTTAAAAAAACAAAAACAGTGCCCCTGGGGCTATGCTATGCTCGGGCAAGGCAGTTTTTTTTTTTTTTTTAAATATTTTATTTCTTAAGGCAGTGTTTTAGAAGATGAATAGCTGCCTCCTTTCATTTCTGAGCTTTATTTTGCTCAGACCTAGGAATGGAGGCAAACAGTGTGAAGGAAAGACTTCTAGCAGCTACTGTTGGTTAGTTTTTTAAGTTCCCTATTGTGGTAAGCAGCCTTTAAAATAGCCCCCAGTGATCTCCACCTACTGATATTCAGGAGTGTGGGCTGGACCTAGTGATGTGCTTCTAACAACGCCCCACTTCTTTCTTACACTATTGACTTGTTTTGATTTTTATTGTATTATTCTTAAGAGCATGCTATGATATCTCCTGTCTTAAAAAAGGAATCTTCTCTTGAGTCCACTTTCTCCACCAGCTGCCACTTCGTTTCTCTGCACCTGCGGTAACAAAAATCCTAGAAAGTGATATCCATACTCACTGTCTCTAATTCCTTGCCTCCTGATTTCTCTTCAGTCTGCTTAGTGGGGCTTTTTCTCAAATCCTTCCATAGAGACGGCCCTTATCAGAGTTACCTCTGACTTCTGTGTTGTTATACCCCATGGCTGCTATCAGTCTTGGTCTTTTCTTGAACTCTTAACAACATCTGGCACGTTTGTCCGCTCCTTGCTCTCTGATGCACTTTTCCTGCTTGGCTTTCAGTGCACTGTCCTCTCTCGGCCATTCTTCCCTGGCTTCATTTGCTGGTTCCTTTTCTTCTCTCAAATCTCATTGTGTGGGAGTATTCTAAGGCCTCAGTCCTTGATCCTCCTGTTTTTCTCTCCATATTCAATTCCTTGGTGTTCTCATCCAGTCCCATGTCTATGAATGCCATCTATGTACCAGTGATTCCAAAATTGATATGTCCAGTTCAAATTTTTATACTCCAGATTCTTATATCCATATGTCTACTTGGCATCTACACTTGGATGCCTGATTGTCTTCTTAAACTGAATCTGTTCAAAACTGAGTTCCTGTTCCCCTGATTGTTGCCAAACCTGTAACAGGTGTAGCCTTACCCATCTTGAAAGTGAAAGTGAAGTTGCTCAGTTGTGTCCGACTCTTTGTGACCCCATGGACGGTAACCTATGAAGCTCCGTGGTCCATGGGATTTTCTAGGCAAGAATACTGGAGTGGGCTGCCATTTCCTTCTCCAGGGGATCTTCCCAACCCAGGGATTGAACCCAGGTCTCTTGCATTGCAGATAGACGCTTTACCGTCTGAGCCACTAGGGAAGCTCACTTACCCATCTTAGTTGATAGCAATCCATTATTCCATTACCTAAGCCCAAAAAATTAGCATTAGACTCTTCGTCCTCTCACATTCCATTTTAAAGAGTCAGGGAAATCCTGAATCCTGTTGGCATTATCTTCTTTTTTTTTTTTTTGAATTGAAGTATAGTTGATTTACAATATTGTGTTAGTTTCAGGAGTACAGCAAAGTGATCCAGTTACATATGTATTTTTAGATTTTTCCATTATAGGTTATTATAAGGTATTGCATATAATTCCCTGTGCTATGGAAAAAGCAAGAGAGTTCCAGAAAAACATCTATTTCTGCTTTATTGACTATGCCAAAGCCTTTGACTGTGTGGATCACAATAAACAGTGGAAAATTCTTAAAGAGATGGGAATACTTTTTTTTTTTTTTTTTTTTTTTGGCGGATTGTTTTCAGAGTCCTCCATGTAATACTGAGATCATACAGTGTCTATCTTTATCACTTATTTCACTTAGCATAGTACTCTCAAGGTTCATCCGTGTTGTAGCAAAGTTTCCTTTCTGTGGGTGAATAATATTCCATTGTATATATAGGTATGTCTCATTTATTGTGCTTGACTTTACTGCACTTTGAAGATACTGTGTTTCTTTTTTACACATTGAAGTTTGTGACCACCTTGCATCTAGCAAGTCTAGTGGTGCTATTTGTCCAAAAGCATTTGCTCAATTCTTGCCTCTATGACTATTTGGTCCTTTTGGCAATATTTCAAGCTTTTTCATCATTGTTATATGTTATGGTAATCTGTGATCAGTGATCTGTTACTACTGCAAAAATACTCCAACCTGCTGAAGGCTAAGATGATGGTTAACATTTTTTAGTAGTATTTTTAAATTAGGGTATTTATGCTGTTTTCTAAGACATAATGCTATTGTACACTTAATAGACTACAAATACAGTGTAAAATGATGTTTATATGTATCGGGAAAACAAGAACTTCGTGTGAATGACGTTGTAGTGCTATTTGCTTCATTGCGGTGGTCTGGAACCAAACCCACGGTAGCTCCGAGCCGTGCCTGTATACACGTGTTCTTTGTCCATGCATCTGTGGACAGACAGTGAGGTTGTTTCCTTATCTGGCTGTTGCATGTAATGCTGCAGTGAACACGGGAGTGCCACACTGTGGCTGACCTTGTTCTAAAACGCCTAGTTCCACTCTTCTGCCTTAGATCACCTGATGGTGTTGGACTCTCCTAGGTGAGGAGAAGGGCTGGTAGGACTCTGGTGTTTCCCCACTCCAGGCAACATCACCGTCCATCAAGAATCCTGAACCTGAGGGTAGAGCCGAATCAGCTGATAGTGTCCTGAGCCCACAAAAGCTGGAGGGTGGGGACAGGGTGGTGAATGCAGAAATGACGGTGGTCTGCCTCTTTCCCTCCAGTTATTGGCTGGGCAGAAACTGAGTTAGAATGGACTTGAACCTAGTTAGGTGAACTTTCCTTAGCATTCAAGACTAAAATATTAAGGCAGTATCCAGAGCTTCAGCAATTCTCATGTCCCAGTAAGACAAGTCACAAGCCCCCTGGGCCCCCTTGCCAGACCACCTTTCTAACTCTCAAGAGGTTAGACGGATAAAAGACCCCCTCAGTCATCGTTCAGTCTAAAAAGCCAACATGTTCCTTCCTATTAATTATTTAGTTCAGACTGAAGATGGCCTTTAAATTGGTTTCCCTCATTATGACTTTGAAAGGGGTTGAGTTTTTATCGTGCTCAGCCCCAAAGACCAGGGTGACACTGTCCCTAGTGAGGAGGGGCAGAGCAGCTGGACTGCTGTTAGAGCACTAACATTTCTTTATCCTGTTACCAGGCAAAGCACTGACAGCAAGGACAAGGTACTGTTTGCCAGCGGGCTTACACGTAGGTCGTGGAAAATAATCCAAGAACACTAAAAGTGAGAGGACAGGAGCAAAGCAGTAAGCCTAGACCAGAGCTTGGGACATACAGTCTACCATCCCTAAGGATGGGCTGGAGGGAAGGATGCGTTAACCTTCCTACAGTATTTTAGCAATGAAGCAGTTTCTTCCATTTCATCAGTGGCATATAGATTTGCATGTCGTGTTTTTCTCTCAAGACCTTAACTGCCCAAGGCTTACGAGTGGGAGGGCCAAGTGTTGGCGATATCAGAGGCCTGTAATTCTCAGACATATGTCCCCTGTGGCCTTGGGTCACCCTCTCGTCATAATCTTGTATGGACCCCAAAGGGCCACATTGTTTTTGGGCCCAACTGGAGTTGGGTGCCTCTGCTGCCACTGCAGCCCCAAACACCCAAGCCCCCCATGCCACCCTTGCCTCCTCCACATGTGCCCTCCTTTGTGTTAGCTTGGTTTGGCCTGGCAAGGGCCCCTGTCTACAGCATTCATTTTGTAGCCCCTGTCTTGTAAGACCTGTTTCCTATGACCGTTTTTCTAAGGTGTTTTTCTGCCAGTTTCAAATTTTTCATAGCACCTCAGCAAGAACACTTCACTGAATGCCTGATAGATGAATTGAAAAAGTGAAAACACTATGTTTTTATAGGGCATTCTGGGGGTATTTTCAGGAAAGATGTCAATTCTCTTGTATACTAGTTTTATATGCCAAATGGGGTTAGTACTGTATGGATAAGAATTGCTGAGGGCTTCCCTAGTGGCCCAGTGGTTAAGAATTGGCCTGCCAGTGCAGGGAACATGAGTTCGATTCCTCGTCTGGGAAGATCCTATGTGCCGCAGAGCAACAAGTCCCATGTGCTGCAACAACCGAGCCTGGGGGCTGCACCTACTGAAGCCTGATGCCCTAGAGCCCGTGCGCCACAGTTAGAAGCCACCATATGAGAAGCCTCCACACCACAACTAGAGTAGCCCCTGCCTGCTGCACCTAGAGAAAGTCCATGGGAAGTAAAGACCAAGCCCAGCCAAAAGTAAATAAAACTGGGGTCAAAAAAAAAAAAAAAAGAATTGTAAGGAATGTCAAGCTGGTCCTTTTTCATGAGGTGACATCCCTGAGTCACTATCACTGGGCCCTGTGCTTCTCAGGCACATACAGGTGAAAGATGGGGTGNTTGAGAGTCCCTTGGACTACAAAGAGATCCAACCAGTCCATTCTGAAGGAGATCAGCCCTGGGATTTCTTTGAAAGGAATGATGCTAAAGCTGAAACTCCAGTACTTTGGCCACCTCATGCGAAGAGTTGACTCATTGGAAAAGACTTTGATGCTGGGAGGGATTGGGGGCAGGAGGAGAAGGGGACGACAGAGGATGAGATGGCTGGTTGGCATCACTGACTTGATGGACGTGAGTCTGAGTGAACTCTGGGAGTTGGTGATGGACAGAGAGGCCTGGTGTGCTGCGATTCATGGGGCTGCAAAGAATTGGACACGACTGAGCGACTGAACTGAACTGATCCAGTGTTTATCTATTTTATGTAGTTTCTGTTAATCCCAAACTCCTAATTTTTCCCTTCTTCACTCCCTTTCTCCTTTAGTAACCATGTTTGTTTTCTATGAGTCTGTTTCTGTTTTGTATATAGATTCATTTGTATTTTTTTTTTAGATTCTACATGTAAGTGATATCACAGAATATTTGTCTCTGCCTGACTTCACTAAGTATAATATTTTCTAGGTCCATTCATGGTATTGCAAACGGCAGTGTTTCATTCTTTTTTATGACTGACTAGTATTCCACTGTGTGTGTATATATACACACACACACATACACATACCACATCTTAATCCAATTGCCTATTGATGGGCACTTAGGTTGTTTCCATGTCTTGACTTTTGTAGATGACTCTGCAATGAACATAGGGGTGCATGTATTTTTCCAAATTATAATTTTGTCTGGGTAGGTACTCAGGAGTGAGATTGCTGGATGATGTGGTACCTCTATTTTTAGTTTTTTTTTTTTTTAAAGGACCTCCATACTACAACACATAGTGATGCACCAATTTACATTTCCACCAAAAGTGTAGGGGGTTCCCCTTTCCCCACACCCTCTCTAGCATTGCTATTTGTAGACTTTTTCCTGATGGCCACGCTGACAGGTGTGAGATGAAACCTCATAGTGATTGCCTTGCGTTCTCTAAGAGTCAGGTTGAGCACCTTTTCATGTGCCTGTTGATTATCTGTATGTCTTCTTCTGATATTGAGTTATATGAGCCTATTGGCCTTATCTTTAGGATCTATCTGGAATGTGACCACCTTTCACCAGCTCCTCTGCTTTCACTCTGCTTTCATCTCTTGAAGGGGCTCCTTGTTTCTACCCCTGCTTCTCTACAGTCTATTTCTGATATAACAGCCAGATAGATACTTTGGAGAGATTATGTCACCTCATTCTTAAAGTATCCCAAAGCTCCCACCTATTTCACATATATGTCCTTTAAGAGGCCTGCATGATCTGATTCCTGTCACTTCTACGATCTTGACTGTGCTACAAAACTCCTCTAAGTGATGGTTTCCTCATCTGACAAGTGGAGATGAGTATAATTCTTAGTTTATAGGATTGTTATTAGGATTAAATAATACATGTAATAGTAAAAAATGGAAATAATTATTACCATTATTAGTAATTTTTAAATAACATAAATAAGTTTAATGCTCTTAGCTTGGAATACGAGTTCATTTACATCTTTTCCTAGTCTTTCCCTATACTGTATTTCTCATGGTTCTCCCTTCTCTGCTTCTCAGTTTTCTTCCTTGTAAAATTTGTAAAATGGAGTTAAGTTCTGTCCTTGCTCACAGAGATGAACATAAAAGTCCTCTTACTGAAGAAGGGGTTGTAAAAATAGAAGATATGATCATCCTCTTCCCATGGACTTAAAATGTTCCTCTTTCTTGTATCTGCACTAATAACAACAAGGGGCTTTTCCTTCAAATGTTTTACCTGGGAAATCCTCATCTCCAAAAAACCCATGTCGGTTGCTCTGGCAACATCAAAAAGGGAATTGGCACCCAAAGAAACTGTTTAAGTACTGCCCCTGTGCAGATGGGTACTTGATTGGACAACTTAGAAAACAGCAAAGACCCTTGCTTCTCCTCCTTGTGATACCATTTGTCCTTGTCAGTTCTGTTTGATTAATTGATGTTCTAGCAGAATAGAAATGCCACTCACTGTGTATCCTNTGTTTAAGTACTGCCCCTGTGCAGATGGGTACTTGATTGGACAACTTAGAAAACAGCAAAGACCCTTGCTTCTCCTCCTTGTGATACCATTTGTCCTTGTCAGTTCTGTTTGATTAATTGATGTTCTAGCAGAATAGAAATGCCACTCACTGTGTATCCTTCTTGGTGTCTGAAGTTGCTGGGGCTTGTTTCTCTCATTTAATTGAAATGCTTCCCACACAAAAGAAACAAAATCAGCTTGTTGCATTTCCAGAGAAAAGTCATTCACTCACAGGCCTAGAGCACAAGCATCTCAGTGGCAATTGTGATACAAAAGGGAAATGTGTCATTATACAATCATCTTCTAAAGAATGTGGTATAATATTTGAATTCAGTAGATGGTTGGGTTTGTGGAGATGAAAGACTTTGTCATAGAACCTTGTGGCTGGGCCTTTGGCCCATCTGCTTGTGGTGCCCTCTGTGGTTCCTATATGAGACCTCCACTCCTTTTTATCCTGCCTCTGCATCTTTGTCCATCAGGGTTGTCTGTATCGTTGGAGCTGGACAACCTAGGTCAGGGGAGGAAGAGGGAAAAAATCCTGAAAAGAAGTGAGACTCAGCCATTTATAGCAACCACCCAGACTATTGTCTTATTAGTTCTCTGCAGCCATGAAATTAAAAGATGTTTGTTCCTTGGAAGAAAAGTTATGACCAACCTCGACAGCATATTAAAAAGCAGAGACATTACTTTGCCAACAAAGATCTGTCTAGTCAAACTATGGTTTTTCCAGTAGTCATGTATGGATGTGAGAGTTGGACTATAAAGAAAGCTGAGTGCTGAAGAATTGATGCTTTTGAACTGTGGTGTTGGAGAAGACTCTTGAGAGTCCCTTGGACTGCAAGGAGATCCAACCAGTCCATCCTGAAGGAAATCGGTGCTGAATATTCACTGGAAAGACTGATGTTGAAGCTGAAACTGCAATACTTTGGCCATCTGATGCAAAGAATTGACTCATGTGAAAAGACCCTGATGCTGGGAAAGATTGGAGGCAGGAGGAGAATGGCATAATAGAGGATGAGATGGTTGGGTGGCATCACCTTCTCAGTGGACACGAGTTTAAGCAAGCTCTGGGAGTTGGCGATGGACAGGGAAGTCTGGTGTGCTACAGTCCATGGGGTTGCAAAGAGCCAGACACAGCCGAGCAACTGAACCGAACTGAACTGATTTTAAAATTTGAATAGAAGTCTAGGGTATGAACAACAAAAATAAAAATCTGGTTCAACGAAGAGAGGTAACAGAACCATCATCAAATACTTTAAGGTAAAGTTGATCCCTATTATATGTAGCAATTGATTGTTACCATGTATATTGTATGTGGCTTCCCTAGTGGCTCAGTGGTGAAGAATCTGCTTACTAATGCAGGAGATGCAGGTTCAATCACTGGGTTGGGAAGATCCCCTGAAGAAGGAAATGGTAACCCACTCCAGTATTCTTGCCTGGAGAATCCCATGGACAGAGGAGCCTGGTGGGCTACAGTCCAGGGGGTTGCAAAAGAGTCGGACATGACTTTGCAACCAAACAACAACAAATATGGTATTAGGACAGAAATTTACCTCAGCAATCTATTTGAGGGTCCTGGGTACTCTGGAAAGCATTATGTGTGGTGATGTAGTATGGTAGAAGAGTGACCGCCACACTCTAGCTTCATCACACCAGCTGCAAGTCTTTGGGATAGATGTCAAACTTCTCTGTGCCTCAGTTTCATTTTCTGCAAAGTGAATGATGTGATAATAATACTTCATAGAGTTGTTGTGAGGGTTAAATGAAATAATGTATGTGAAATGAATTGTAATGGAGTTAGATTCTTTGGCCTTACATGCTTTCTGGACAGAGAGGTGAGATGCATATAATAAGACCATGATAACATGATTCCTTCCCCCTAGGTATAGCATGAAAGAAAGTAGACAAATAATATAAATGTAATACAAATGATTAAAAGTGCTATAAAGCAAAATGACTAGGAAAACAAAGAAATGAGATGAATTTTCACTTAGGAGAAATCTGGATGCTTTGGGGAAGGTAGAATGAGTAGATGGAAGGAGAGGTGGAGGGACTTTCTAAGTGGAGGAGAAAGCAAAAACGAGTGCCTGGGGTCTGGAGAACATGAGGTATATAGGGTAACCTTATTAGTACGGTTTTACAGGAATAGTCTGTCTGAAAGAGTGTTGGAAAAGAAGTCTAGAGTCCAGTTAGGTTGAGATTGAATGCTGGGTGAATAGTTTGGGTTTTATTGTGTTAAAAAATTGGGAGCCATTGAAATGTTTTATTTGTTGTTCTTAGCAGGTGAGTGACAATGAGGTTCTGTGCTTTAGAAAGATGATTCTGGCTCTGGTATGTCTGAGGAGTGATAGGGGAGGAGACTGCAATATTCTACAGGACAAATGATGAGGCTGGATGCAGGGGAGGAAGCAGAAATGGGAGATGCTGCTGAGGAAGAATCAGCAGAATTTGGCAACTTATCAGATGTTATGACTAAGACTCGGATAGGCCAAGCTTAGGTTAGCTTTGAAGTGACTTGGGAGCCTGGATGATCTGGAAGATGGACAGACCATGGGCCTGTGGTGGTTAAATGACTAATTTGTTTCACTTCTGGGTCAATGGTGGGACAGGTTAGGGGAACCTGGGTGAAGCAGAAAACTGTCACAGGCCCCAGCCCCCTGGGTCTGTACCTCTGGATCAGGGATGGGGAGGCGTGGTGCTCATACTGTCCAACTATTCTGGGAGATGAAATGGGAGTTTCCAACTCTCCCATTTCTGTCCAAGGTAGGAATCAAGCTCTGGCCCTGTTAAGTCTTCCCCTTGCTCCCCAGAAGCCTGTCTAAGGCCAGAGCTTTGCCCAGCCTTCAGTGGTCTGTGAGCGAGCTGGCTCGGACAGTCAAGGGGAGGATGATTCTTTGGGTGTCTGTTGCGGTGCCAGCCCCAGAATCCCGGCCCCAGGGCAGCCACCAGCATCAAGGGGCAGGCACACCTGTCAGCCAGGAGTTGGCATATAGAACTCAAAGAAGTCATTTTTTTTTGATTATTATTCTTTTCCCCTTTGGTTCCATTTACCATCATTATCTTACTCTTCAATAAGAACTTCTTGAATGTCTGCCATGCTTAGGGTGAAAACAACCTTCTAATAGGAACCAGACATTGCCCTCAAGACTTACATTAGACTCTTATATGCTTGATACCTTTTCCTGTTAATAGAAAAAAAGTGCCCTGGGAAAGTTAACAGTTGATCACTGGCATTATTTCTGGCTAGAGCCTGCCTGTTAATTAATCTCCCTTATTTTACAAACAAGAAACAGGCTCAGAGAGGAGGTCAGGCTCAAGGCAAAACTGGATTTAGAACCCATGTTTTCTAGCTGTGTCTTTTGAAATTCCTCTTTGTTTCTGTGAAGGTGAAATCTCCAGAATAACTTATCACAGAAATATATTTAGCATAAAATTTCTTTCTTTAGAGGGGGGTGTCAAGGATTGGTAATGCTAAGTTTGTTTCATTTATTTTATTTTTGAAATATTTTAATTGATTTTTGATAAAATTATATTGTACATATTTAAGATATACAATGTGATATTTTAATATATATAGTGAAATGATTATCATGACCAATTAAAATATCTGTCACCTCCCATAGTTACCTTTTTCTCTCTCTATGTGTGTATGTGTATGTAGTGAGAACACTTGAAATCTACTCTCTTAGCAAAATTTAAGTATATAATGCATTATTATTAACTACAGTCACTATGCTTTACAGTAGGTTTCTAAAACATGCTCATCTTTTAACTGAAAAGTTCGAACCCTTTGATCAATATCTCTCCTTTTCACCCACACCTAGCCTCGGGTAACCTCCATTCTCGTCTCTGTTTCTATGAGTTTAACTTTTTTTTTTCCCTTAGATTCCTAGTATAAGTGAGACTATGCAGTATTTGCAATATTTGTCTTTCTCTGTCTATTGCACTTAATGCAATGTCCTCCAGGCTCATCCATGTTGTCCCAAATGGTACAATTTCCTTCTTTTTTAGAGGCTGAATAATGTTTTACCTGTGTACCATATTTTCTTTATTCATCTATCAATACAACTTCAGTTGTTTCCAGATCGTGGCTACTGTGAGTAATGTTGTAATGAACAGGGGAGTACAGAAATCCCTTTGAGGTAGTGTTTCATTTCTTTTGGATATATACCCAGACATAAGACAGCTGGATCATATGGATGTTTCACTTTTTGAGGAATCTCTATATTGTTTTCTGTAATGACTGAGGGCTTTACATCCCCACCAACAATGCCCAAGGATTCCATTTCTCTGCATTCTCTCTAACCCTTATCTTTTGATTTCTTAATAATAGCTGTCTTAGTAAGTGCAAAGTGCTGTCTCATTGTGGTTTTGACTTTCCTAGCATAAGTTCTTGCTTCTCACTCCCCCTCAATGCACATGGCACGAATGAGACAGAAGTATGAGCTGAAACAGATGAGAAGAGGGGAGCAGTACATTGTGTGGGTGAAGTGGAAATAGTAAAGAATGGCTCTGGATGCAAAGACCCACCCCAGATATGCCACTGAAGCTTGTTGATGGTATCTAGAAGGATGTGGCCTAAGAAAATGGTTAACTCTGCAAGTGACGGTAGTAGAAGAATGATTCTTCATGTTTGTCTTTTGTTGATCTGTAATTGTTAATTTTCCTAGACTAAACATGCTTTGTTTTGTTGTTTCGCTACTTTACATCCCAGGTGGCTCAATGCTAAAAATCCACCTGCCAGTGCAGGAGACACAAGAGACAAGGGTTTGATCCCTGGGTCGGGAAGATCCCCTGGAGGAGGAAATGGCAACCCCTTCAAGTATTCTTGTCTGGAAAATGCCATGGACAGAGGAGCCTGGCAGGCTACAGTATGCAAAAAAAAAAAAAAAGCAATCAAATCAATCAGTCACTCTACATCCACTTTTTCTCTGAGAGAATGACTCTCTCCCTGAATCTCAGTTCATGCACTTAGGGTAGGAATCACCTCTACCCCTAACTGGCAGCACTGGGGTAAGCATGGATTCAAGCAGCTCATCATATTCTTGGTCACATTCGTTGTTTCTGAGATGGACTTGTCCTATTTAGAGCCAGTAAAAATGAAATAGGACATCTTCTATAACTTCGAGAAGAGAGTCGAGCTCTCTTGATACTGTACTTGAACATGAATACTCTCACTAGGCCCCTCTGTGGGAATGTGAAATACCTCCCTAAAGTTAAAAAGTATTAGGCAGAAGTTGATAGTTTTGTAAGCTCTATGAAAGAGGATGAGGGAAAATTGAAATCATATTCTGTGAGACAGGCTGAATAACTTCTCAAGTGGAAAATGAGCATTTTCTCTTTGAGTGGATTTCAATATCCAAATACCTGGGCAACCCTGAAATGCCCTCAGGGAGTTGGACCAGGGCCTAGCCTGGGTTAGTGCTTAATAGTTTGTTTTAAAGAGATAGTACAAATCCCATTTACCAGTGAGTCTGTCACATAAACTCTGGCACACATTCTTTATTAAGATTGTTCAATGTAGATGCAGGTTTTTAGTCCATAGGAAATCAGGTCTGTCCCTTAGGTATAAGTTAAATAAGCAGGGTGACAATGTACAGCCTTGATGTACTCCTCTTCCTATTTGGAACCAGTCTGTTGTTCCATGTCCAGTTCTAACTGTTGCTTCCTGACCCGCATACAGATTTCTCAAGAGGCAGGTCAGGTGGTGTGGTATTCCCCTCTCTTTCAGAATTTTCCACACTTTATTGTGATCCACACAGTCAAAGGCTTTGGCATAGTCAGTAAAGCAGAAGTAGTTGTTTTTCTGGAACTCTCTTGCTTTTTCCATGATCCAGCGGATTTTGGCAATTTGATCTCTGGTTCTTCTGCCTGTTCTAAAACCAGCTTGAACATCAGGGAGTTCATGGTTCACATATTGCTGAAGCCTGGCTTGGAGAATTTTGAGCATTACTTTACTAGCATGAGATATCACCCCAGGCCTCATCAACTTTGTTTAAATTTGCCTATAAAGAATCCTGTAAAAAGAGGAGAGCACTCATCAAGTGACCAAGTCCCTATATCTCCACATTTCCTTCATGAGTGGGCATTTCTCTTTTCCTTCCTGGCCCATGTCATGCATAAGTGGAGAAACTGGAGTGGAAAGACACTAAGCCACTATGGAATAGAGAGGCTCCACTTCCATCTCTGGATTCCTGAGACCACTTCTAAGACCCTTAACTTCCATGTCATTAGATGTGCTCCCATGACTCTTGAGTATAACTGGCTATGCAGTGTTCTTCTATTCCACAGGTAAATCAAAGAGGAGTTCTTCCATGTTACTAGTGGCTAGTTGCTGTCCTAGAATGTTCACCCTCTAAGGCTCTCTACAAAGAGAGTTGCCTGGCCTTAGAGGCCTTAAAACCTAAACCTACAGAAAATCAGGGCAACAAAAACTTGCTCATAATGAAATAAAAAGACCAAATACTGTAGGTTTTGGTTTCTCTTTCATGTTCTTTGGTAATTTCCTTTTATACACAATTTCTTTGGAAGCCGTGTCAAAGGGCTTAATTTAGATAATAAAATAAATCTTTCATTTTGTACTATGCAACCTATAATTTCTGTTGACTGCAATTTCTGACTCAAGGTTCCAGGGCTGGTGGTTTGACCTATAGTTGTACCCTTCCAACTTGAACATCTGACCTAAAAACAAACACTGTACAGAGATAAGAGTCATTGAAAATTGCTTCTCTCTAATTCAGAAGAAGCATGATCAATATACATTTTGCCATTTTATGAATTGTTTTATTAATATATATTTCCTATTTAACTTGTTCATATTTTCAGTTTTATCCAGTGATTATTTTGGCACATTTTGATGTTGGTACCTCAGGCATTTGCTTGATTGGTCAGTCCATCCTATAATCTAATAGTTTGGGTCACCATCATGTCTTACTTGGACCACTGTAATAGCCATCTAATTAGTCTCCTACCTCTGGTGTTGCCTTATTCTAGCCATTCAGCCATAAGGTATTCAGAGGTGTGTGTCTAAAACACAGATCTAAGCACATTACCTCCCTTCTAAAAACCTTTAAAAAACTTTCCAGAGTCTATGATAGTGAACTACATAAGTTATATGTTTAGACTCCCCTGATATGTCTTTAAAAGTGCAAAATACTGGGCCATACTTCACACGTACTGATTAGGAATTTCTAGTGGGGCTGTGAAATCTCTGATAGGGATTTGCATTCGAGCCAGAACTCTGTGATGACAAAGTTTAGGAATCAATAGTATAGAGATTAAAAAGTGCAATAAAAGTCATTAAATATGATAGCCTTGCTTATCCTTCTGCTATTATGATGGACTCTGTTAAAGCAATGCTTGATAACTTGCAATTTTCTGTTTCTTTTATGTCTTCCTACTTTTGCACAAGCTGTTTCTTTCTTGAATGCCCGTTTTTGTCTTTTTAGCTGGCTCATGCCTACTTGTTCTTTAAGAGTAAGTAGGAAAATTTTTTCAGCTTGTGAAGCCTTCCCTGACTTCTCACTTCCCATGAAGAACCATTCTCACCCCTGTAGGTGCTCCCGTCACACAATAAATACTATCATTACAGTGAGAAAGGGTTCAAGTTAAAGTTAGTGGGCAGCTGTGAGTATTGTGACCAAAGACAGGGCGTGAACGAACGTGTGCACCTGGCTGTAACTGTGAGGGAAGCAATTATATTTTATCTATCTTCTATATCAGCATTCACTGCAATGGCTGTCATATGGAAGGCATTCAGTAGTGGGGTTATTTTTGAATAATTTATTAAAAAATAAATGTGTAGCAAGAAAAAGATAGGATTTTTTCTGTTTCCTAGTCCTTTTGCTAGGAGAGATTGGGGGCTGTAGGAGAAGGGGACGACCAAGGATGAGATGGCTGGATGGCATCACTGACTCGATGGACGTGAGTCTGAGTGAACTCAGGGAGTTGGTGATGGACAGGGAGGCCTGGCATGCTGCGATTCTTGGGGTCGCAAAGAGTCGGACACGACTGTGACTGAACTGAACTGAACAATTCATGTTAGGCTAAAGCCAAAGAAAGTCACTAAACACGTTCCATTCTAAACATAACTATCAAAAGTTGGTGCCATGTTTTTCTTGCCAGCCCTTACTAAGCACCATTGGAATCAGTCCTTACCACTGACAACCTCAACCTTACTTTCTGCCCAACATGTTTAAGAAGAATAGAGAAAAGATAAAGGGAGTGTTGTCAGCATCATCAGCCTTATTGGAGTGAACTCTGCTGGTGAGAAGCGTTTCCACCATGAGAAAGAAAGTTAAGCATTCTGCCACCCATTCAAACAATGGGGACACTCTAAGAAAATCACTCATCTATTTGCCCTACAATGGAAAAGATTGGTGTTCTTTCCCTCAGCTGAATATACAGCTTCTCACCAGCCACAATTCACTTCCCATGATGCTGAATATACACTTGGGCAGTGGATATCTGACTGTCCTTCTGCCTTTCTGAACAGAGGAAAGGAACTAGAGAGGGGAGCAGGGCAGACTGAGGTGGGTCTACAGCAATCTGCGTGCTCATTTGTATGCTATGGATGTGTGAATTTCCTCTGTGTCTGGTGCACAGTGGGAAAGATAACTGATTTTTAACCACCCTTGGAGAACCAACCCAGGAGAACTGATGGCTGAGAAAGATGTCTTTACATAAAGCAAAAAACTACAGGAGGAAGCTGGGAGGATTGTGGTGAAGAGGGTGAGCTTGAATGACCATACCCAGAAACTGATAAGTAGAAAAACCTGTGAAGGGTTGGATACTCTGAGGCAGGAGTGCCTCATGGGAGAGGCACACTTGACAAGCAGAGACATCTATTGCTGTTGGTCAGAGAAGCAGCAATAGCTATTACATAGAGAATTTTAGGGGTACCAGTTAAGTACACTGATGTTCACCATTTCACATTCTTTCTTCTTATGTCATTATTAGAGTAGCTACTTCCTAAAAGTGGAAAAGAAAGGAAAGACTAAAAAAGTCGACATGACTACTTTCCAATTAATATTCCTAAAGCCATAATTCTATCCAACATTGTGGATGAGGAAAGCTTTAAATAGGCTATCTAATGTGAAAATTTTAAACTGAGTCAGACTAACTATACACTCCAATGTCCGATGTCTGGAAATTTCCTAAGATGGTCATGAAAGAATCTGCTTCTCAATGGGGACAGAAATTCAACAGAAAATTTTGGAAGGTGGTGATTAAAGAAAAATAAACTGCTCTATATTTTTATACCACCAAGTTGAGCTTTCTTTTAAAAAAATCCAGTTTATTTGAATGAAAATAATGAGCACTGGAAGGCAACAAACGTTCACCAAGGACCAGTTATATCCCAGTAATATCATTTCACTTTATGAAAGTGTTTATAGAGGGTTGGAAATACCCAAGTCCAATCAAGATGAACAAAGAAGCCTCAGGATAAGAATGAAGATAAAGAAATTTGTAGTTTGTACGTGTGTCTAAAGGGAATAAAAGTGTCAACCAGAGGAGAGTGAGGTTTATATTGAGTTTAGGAAAGGAAAGATAAAAACAAAATTTATTGGTCGGCTTTTACTTGGCATCCTGCATTCAGGAGAGGCATTGCAATTGAAGTGGAGAGGTTAAGAGTAGAGCAGGGAATAGAAAGTTTCTAAGTTGGGCTTTGATGTCAAACAACCTGAATATGCATCCTAATTCCACTCTCTAAAGCAGTGACAGGTTCTCTGGACTTCAAATGTGTTCCTAGTAAGTGAAAATAACAACCTCACCAACTTTGGATGGAAATGCTGTTGTGCAAATAAATAAAATTATATACATGCATAAAGTTATAACTAACACAGAGTAAACCTTAATAAATATGAATTTTTTTTCCAAGAGAAGTATATTCCACTGTTAGAAAAGGTGTTATTTCCTCAAAATTTTCTAAGAGATAAAACATCTTTAAAAAATGTCCAACTTTATACTGGTTCAACCCCTATCAAGTTACACTTAAATAATGAATTCTGCCTTCTAGATATTGATTCTGAAAATGTGAGCTATGGATGGAGACACCAGTGTAGCTTCCCTGGTAGCTCAGCTGGTAAAGAATCTGCCTGCAATGTAGGAGGCCCTGGTTCCACTCCTGGGTCAGGAAGATTCCCTGGAGAAGCGATAGGCTATCAACTCCAGTATTCATGGGTTTTCCTGGTGGCTCAGATGGTAAAAAATTTGCCTGCAATGTGGGAGACCTGGGTTCAATCCCTGGGATGGGAAGATCCCCTAGAGGAGAGCATGGTAACCCACCACAGTAGTCTTGCCTGGAGAATCCCATGGACAGAGGGTCCTGGTGGGTTATAGTCCATGGCGTTGCAGAGTTAGACACAAATGAGCGACTGAGCACAGCTCAGTACCAGTGTAGAGAGGTTTATGAAAGCCCAAACTCTATTCCTCATGAATCATCATTCTCTTCTGTGTTTGGTTACTTACATATTCCCTGGATTCCCCATAACCCAATCAGTTCTTGATGACATGATAAAATTAGGTTTCTGGACTAGCAAAGCTAAAGGAAAGGTCACCCTTGGAAAGTGGTGACCATGTGAAGGTGTGACTTCTGTCTCTCTAAGGACCTGCTGATATTCATGCTAATCTTCTCATTTGAATTGCACTGTGGAATCACATTATGACCTTAAGAATAGACAGTTTTGGAAACAGGGAAAATCTAGACTGTTTCATGAAAATATAGCTAAAGTGGCAAACTCATCAGGCAGAATAGTTAGGCAGATTAAACAGCAGGCACATTCTTCTCCTCAGGACAGAAAATGACATGAAACCACAAGCAGGCATTAAGTTAAAAGGTTCACAGTGGCAAAAAATTGTTAGCCACCTGCCAGTTCAACAGAATGACAGGTGCATGTGTTAAATGTCCATGAAATCAGGATGATTTTTTAAAGCTTTTTTTGTAGTTATAATGTCACTTTTCACCCTTTGAAAACAAGGCAACACTGGGCTGTGTTATATGTTTTAAGTCTTTGTCTTGAGAATAAATGACAATTTTATTTCTTAAATTGGAGGAAATGTGAAAAATAGTCTGAATCAATCTATGAATATACATTTTTGCAATAAATTTCAAAATCTAACATTTTCTCCCATTATAACATTTCAAGTATGTTAGGAATCATTTAGTTAGCTTGGCCATTAATTTTGATATATTATGTAAGAATAATTAATTTTACCCAAATTGTTGCTTGATAGCATTCCTGTAGTTTGTTGATATCAGGATATATTATAAAGGTAACCTACAAAACTAAGCTTTCTGAAATATTCCCTGGGATTATGTGTAGAGCCCTTGTCTGGTTGGACTTTGCATTCATGTCAGAAATTACGATATCTGACACACAGACACTCAATAAATGTTTTTTTCATTCAGTTCATTAACTATGATGTTTACTAGATTTCAGAACTTGTCTTTAAGAAGATAAAAACAATTTGAGTTAGAAAAAAGTTAATAGATGTTTCATAAAATCATAGATGCTTAGTGTCCAAAAATGTATCAAAGGCTATCCTTTTCTTCTCCTTAATTAAACAAACAAACAAAAAAAAAAAAAACAAAACAGTAAACTAAGGGCCAAAAGGGTTTCCTGGGTGATTCAATGGTAAAGAAAATGGCTGTAATGCAGGAGACATGGGTTTGATCCCTGAGTCGGAAAGATCCCCTGAAGAAGGAAATGGCAACCCACTCCAGTATTTTTGCCTGGGGAATCCCATGGACAGAGGAGCCTGGTGAGCTACAGTCCATGGGATTGCAAAAGAGTCAGATATGACTGAGCAACTAAACAACAAAAACAGGGCCAAAAAGGTGAAGTGACTCATATTATTGGCTAACCATTTAAAGATTCAAATATAAAAATAGTGTCTCATATATAATATAATTTTAGGCATAATTCATAATTATAATAATTACACTCCTACTTAGAGAACTCAAGAAAATAATTTTTAACATCTGTAATCCATCTGTGGATCATGCAGTTCTTTGATTTCCTCTGCTCATCTATCATATCAGCTGAGGATCCATTTAATAGGTAAGTGTTGTTGTTCAGTCACTGAGTCATATGCAACTCCCTGCAACCCAGTGGACTCCAGCACGCCAGGCTTCCCTGTCCTTCACCATCTCTTGGAGCTTGCTCAAACTCATGTCCCTTGAGTTGGTGATGCCATCCAACCATCTCATCCTCTGTAGTCCCCTTCTCTTCTTGCCTTTAATCTTTCCTAGTATCAAGGTCTTTTCCAGTGAGTCAACTCTTTGCAACAGGTGACCAGAGAACTGGAGCTTCAGCTTCAGCATCAGTCCCTCCAATGAATATTCAGGACTGATTTCCTTTATGATTGACTGGTTTGATCTCCTTGCAATCTAAGGGACTCTCAAAAGTCTTCTCCAATGCCACAGTTCAAAGGCATCAGTTCTTCAACACTCAGCCTTCTTAGTGGTTCAACTCTCACATCCATACATGACTACTGGAAAAACCATAGCTTTGACTATTCAGACCTTTGTCAGCAAAGTATTGTCTCTGTTTTTTAATATGCTGTCTAGGTTTATCATAGATTTTCTTCCAGGGGAAAAATATCTTTTAATTCATGACTGCAGTGATTTTGGAGCCCAAGAAAATAAAGTTTCTCACTGTTTCCATATCTATTTGCCATGAAGTGATGGGACCAGATGCTATGGTCTTCATTTTTTGAATGTTGAGTTTTAAAGCCAGCCTTTTCACTCTCCTCTTTCACATTCATCAAAGGGCTCTTTAGTTCCTTTTTACTTTCTCCCAGAGAGTGGTGTCATCTGCATTATTGGTATTTCTCCCAGAACTCTTGATTCCAGCTTGTGCTTCATCCAGCCCAGCATTTCACATGATGTACTCTGCATAGAAATTAAATAAGCAGATGACAATGTAAAGCCTTGACATACACCCTCCCAATTTTGAACCAGTCGTTGTTCTATGGACTGATTCAAAACTTGGAAAATGGGGAAGCAGCATTTATAAAAATTGCCAATATTTATCAAACAACTGAAATTTGCTAGACAATGTTCTTTACAATTTACACCTATTAGCTCACTGAATTCTAGTAATCACTCTGTGTGAAAATAAACCCATTTTACTGATGAGGAGCCTGAGACAAAGAAGAGATGTGTAACTACCTAATCCACACAGCTAACTTATGCAGGAGCCAAGATTTGTGTCTAGGAAGTACAAACTCAGAATTCATCCCTCTGCTGAATGACAGTTGACAATTTCACTAAGCATGCTTACTGAATCATAATAAGGATCAAAGCATAAAAGCACCTGTGGAAGAAGGTACTGGGCAAAGGATCTATATACAGGATTGGGGGTCAAAATGAACTAGAGCTGCTTGAAGAGTAGACAGTGCAGTTGTAACAGGAAACAAGAGAGAAAATAGTAGGAAATGATGTGAAACTATATCGTGGCAAGTAAAGCCATGGAAAAGAACTTAGATTTTATTCTACATGTCATGGCTTTAAATCAGGAAATGACTTTATGTTGTGAAAAGACTTCTCTGACTGTTTCTGGGAAAGGAACTTTAGGAGAATAAGAGTGAAAGCAAGATACAGAAGAGACAGTTAATTGCCTACACAATATTCCTTCCCTATTTTTCTCTACTGGCATAACCCCAATTTTCTTCAGGTTGTCATACATATGGGTAAAAATTCTATTTCTCAACCTCCCCAGGTGGCACAGTGGTAAAGAATCAACCTGCCAATGCAGAAGTCATAGGTTCTATCCCTGAGTCAAGAAGATACTCTGGAGAAGGAAAGGGCAACCCATTCTAGTGTTCTTGCCTGAGAAATCCCATGGACTGAGGAGCCTACAGTGGGCTACAGTCCATGGGGTTATACAGAGTTGGACATGACTGGGTGACTGAGCATGGACATGCTGGCAAGGTGATGGCTGTGTAATTGCCATGGCCAATAAGAGATCAGCCAAAATCTTTTGGTGGGACTTTGAGGAAGAGTTCTGTACGTGGAGCTAACTCTGCCAACAACTGCTTTTCCTTCTTCTGCTGCTGCTTCTTCCCCAGGACGTGGAGATACAGGGACCAAATTGTAACTGTAAGGAGATCTGGAGGGTGGACTCTGTAATCAGGATATCTGGGAGACAGTATGGGTCAGGACTGAGGACTGTTGCATAAGACCTGGACCACAGCATTATAACTTCTAGCACCATATAAGAAAAATTATTTTATGTTTTATTTAAGGTAAGGTAAGGTAAGGTAAGGTAAGNTGAGTCAACTCTTTGCAACAGGTGACCAGAGAACTGGAGCTTCAGCTTCAGCATCAGTCCCTCCAATGAATATTCAGGACTGATTTCCTTTATGATTGACTGGTTTGATCTCCTTGCAATCTAAGGGACTCTCAAAAGTCTTCTCCAATGCCACAGTTCAAAGGCATCAGTTCTTCAACACTCAGCCTTCTTAGTGGTTCAACTCTCACATCCATACATGACTACTGGAAAAACCATAGCTTTGACTATTCAGACCTTTGTCAGCAAAGTATTGTCTCTGTTTTTTAATATGCTGTCTAGGTTTATCATAGATTTTCTTCCAGGGGAAAAATATCTTTTAATTCATGACTGCAGTGATTTTGGAGCCCAAGAAAATAAAGTTTCTCACTGTTTCCATATCTATTTGCCATGAAGTGATGGGACCAGATGCTATGGTCTTCATTTTTTGAATGTTGAGTTTTAAAGCCAGCCTTTTCACTCTCCTCTTTCACATTCATCAAAGGGCTCTTTAGTTCCTTTTTACTTTCTCCCAGAGAGTGGTGTCATCTGCATTATTGGTATTTCTCCCAGAACTCTTGATTCCAGCTTGTGCTTCATCCAGCCCAGCATTTCACATGATGTACTCTGCATAGAAATTAAATAAGCAGATGACAATGTAAAGCCTTGACATACACCCTCCCAATTTTGAACCAGTCGTTGTTCTATGGACTGATTCAAAACTTGGAAAATGGGGAAGCAGCATTTATAAAAATTGCCAATATTTATCAAACAACTGAAATTTGCTAGACAATGTTCTTTACAATTTACACCTATTAGCTCACTGAATTCTAGTAATCACTCTGTGTGAAAATAAACCCATTTTACTGATGAGGAGCCTGAGACAAAGAAGAGATGTGTAACTACCTAATCCACACAGCTAACTTATGCAGGAGCCAAGATTTGTGTCTAGGAAGTACAAACTCAGAATTCATCCCTCTGCTGAATGACAGTTGACAATTTCACTAAGCATGCTTACTGAATCATAATAAGGATCAAAGCATAAAAGCACCTGTGGAAGAAGGTACTGGGCAAAGGATCTATATACAGGATTGGGGGTCAAAATGAACTAGAGCTGCTTGAAGAGTAGACAGTGCAGTTGTAACAGGAAACAAGAGAGAAAATAGTAGGAAATGATGTGAAACTATATCGTGGCAAGTAAAGCCATGGAAAAGAACTTAGATTTTATTCTACATGTCATGGCTTTAAATCAGGAAATGACTTTATGTTGTGAAAAGACTTCTCTGACTGTTTCTGGGAAAGGAACTTTAGGAGAATAAGAGTGAAAGCAAGATACAGAAGAGACAGTTAATTGCCTACACAATATTCCTTCCCTATTTTTCTCTACTGGCATAACCCCAATTTTCTTCAGGTTGTCATACATATGGGTAAAAATTCTATTTCTCAACCTCCCCAGGTGGCACAGTGGTAAAGAATCAACCTGCCAATGCAGAAGTCATAGGTTCTATCCCTGAGTCAAGAAGATACTCTGGAGAAGGAAAGGGCAACCCATTCTAGTGTTCTTGCCTGAGAAATCCCATGGACTGAGGAGCCTACAGTGGGCTACAGTCCATGGGGTTATACAGAGTTGGACATGACTGGGTGACTGAGCATGGACATGCTGGCAAGGTGATGGCTGTGTAATTGCCATGGCCAATAAGAGATCAGCCAAAATCTTTTGGTGGGACTTTGAGGAAGAGTTCTGTACGTGGAGCTAACTCTGCCAACAACTGCTTTTCCTTCTTCTGCTGCTGCTTCTTCCCCAGGACGTGGAGATACAGGGACCAAATTGTAACTGTAAGGAGATCTGGAGGGTGGACTCTGTAATCAGGATATCTGGGAGACAGTATGGGTCAGGACTGAGGACTGTTGCATAAGACCTGGACCACAGCATTATAACTTCTAGCACCATATAAGAAAAATTATTTTATGTTTTATTTAAGGTAAGGTAAGGTAAGGTAAGGTAAAGTCGCTCAGTCGTGTCCGACTCTTTGCGACCCCGTGGACTGTAATCTACGAAGCTTCTCCATCCATGGGATTCTCCAGGCAAGAACACTGGAGTGGATTGCCATTTCCTTCTCCAGGGGATCTTCCCAACCCAGGGATCGAACCCGGGTCTCCCGCGCTGGAGGCGGATGCTTTAACCTCTGAGCCACCAGGGAAGCCCTATGTTTTATTTAAGTCACTCTTATTTTCCAACATGCAGACTCGTTCTCTAAACTGAAAATGAAGGATTCTCAGAGTAGTACAAGCAAGAGAGTTAGTGGTTTGGGCACAGTGGTACTAATGGAGATGGCGGTTCTTGTTGTTCAGTCTCAAGTAGTGTCTGACTCCTTGTAACCCTATGGACTTTCTCATGACAGACTTCCTCGTCCTTCACTGTTGCCCAGAATTTGTTCAAATTTATGTCCATTGAGTCTAAAATGCCATCTAACCATCTTATCCTTTGCCACTCTATTTTCCTTTTGCCTTTCCAGGAATCAGGGTCTTTTTCAGTGAGTCAGCTCTTTGCTTCAGATGCCACAGTATTGGAGTTTCAGCTTCAGTATCAGCTTTTCCAAGATGATGATGATGATGATGTGTGTGTGTTTTAGTCACTAAGTCATGTCTGACTCTTTGCAACCCCATGGACTGTAGACCATCAGGCTCCTCTGTCCATGGGATTCTCCAGGCAAAAATACTGGAGTGGGTTGCCATGCCCTTCTCCAAGGGTATCTCCCTGATCCAGGGATTGAACTCATGTCTCTTAAGTCTCTTGCACTGGCAGGCAGGTTCTTTACCACTAGCACCACCTGGGAAGCTAATTCAGTGTAATTCTGGCTTGAAAATGCACTCATAAATATTTACTTGAAAGGAACGATGAATGCATAAACAGATGAATGAACTGAATACTTTAACTTGCTAAAATGATAATTAAAGCAATTAATATAAAACTAAAATTGACTATAATTTCAATCATGTTAAAACATATTTTAAAAGTTAAATAATGTAAAAAAGGGAAATTAGTAATGTCATTCTAGTTAAAATAAAAAATGAAAAAAAAAATTAACTTCTTAAAGCCTCATTTACTCATAGGTTCATTTGGAAGAGAAAGTTAACTAAATCCATCAAGACTACCATGTATAGGCAGCTTCCCAGGGACAGAAAAGCATTTAAATCATTTCAGATGGGGAAGCTGTCTTTTTCTGAACTCTAAGACAAAGTCCTTAATCTTTTCCTTTCCGATTTCCTTATAGCTTTACATTTGCCACATTTGCCAGACTGATACTTTTGGTGGGTACATTACAGACTTTTTAATCCCTCTTTTTGTGAGATCAATGTAATCTCCATCTACTGCATGCTTTATGCATTAAGAGATTCTATAAACCAAGCAAAGAATTTAATAACAGTGGTAGCTGATGCACTGGATAAATTAGAAATGTGGCCACCTGACAGCTGATTCTTCAGTGACTCCACTTCTACTGAAAGAGGTAAAAAAAAAATGCTGAAATTGTCAGTCCACATCTATTTTTTATGAGCAAATTTTGTACTTTTTGGAGCTATGGGATGGAAGAGCATTGCGGGAATGAACTTCATGTGCCAATCTGCAAAGCAATCCTTGCTCTTTCTTGTGATGAAAATAACACTTGTGAAAGCATTTTTCACCTGAGAATGGCAAAGTTCCTCATTAAAATGGATTTATTAAACCTCCAGGGCCCTCTGCAGAAGAGGAATGGTCAGCTGTTATTTCATCAAGATGGGAAACTTGGGCAAAAAAGAGTATAGGTGACTAGATTATAGAATCACAATCTGGCAAACTTTTATGCTTCCTGTCCTGGTTTTATAACTGAGGTAAGTACATCCATGTGGCATACTGGTACTTTAAGCACCCATGGTGTACAAGGAAGAGGAAATTGTAGATGCAAAATTTCTCAATCTCAGCACTACTGGCACTGTAGCCTGGATAATTCATTGGAGGAGGGTTGGGCTGGAGGCCTACATTATTATTATAGGATGTTTAACAGCGTCTCTGGTCCCCCTAGATGCTGGTAGCATTCCCCAATATGACCACTGAAAAATATCTCTGGATATTGTCAGATGTCCCATGGAGACAATATGCCCACCGTCCCTTCATCAAGAAACATGGTAGAAACTCCACTGGTGGTCCATTGGCTAAAATCCTGTGTTTCCAATTCAGGGGGCCTGGGTACAATGCCTGCTCAGGGAACTAGATCCCTCATGCCACAGTGAAGACTGAAGATCTTGCCTCCTGCGGCTAAGACCTGGTGCAGCTAAATAGATAAATAAATATTAAAAACAAAACAAAACACTGTAAACTGATTTAAGGTCAATAGGGAATTTAAAACAATCTAGATTCTAGAACTGGCACTTTAGTGGAGTATCCCGCTTCAAATATAGAATGTCCAAAGACAAGATGCAAACACAAGCTTGTTTTAGGGAAACATTGCAACAAAACAGTGAGATGATTCAGGGGGCAAGTAGTATTGCAGCCATTGGAGAAGGCAAGAGTGATTTAATTTGAGAGATCCATCCATAGGCCCAAGTGGAAGAAAGTTGGTCAAAGATAGGTGAGGTCTCAGGGCCTCACTGAGCAAACCACTGGATACAGGGCTGGGGGAGGGTTGGGCAAGAAACTGAAACCTGACTAGTGACATAGAATGAAACAGTAAAGTTGGATGAGGGCTTCCCTGTCACTTCTAGATTGTGCCAGATGAAAACTTCTGAGCCTGAACACATCACACATGAGCTTCCTTGAGCAGTAAGTGGCGCTGAGGCTGGTAGGGGAAAGGCATCAATAATGATTGAGGACAAAGAAGAGTAGGGGTAATCACTGATCAGAGTTTCACTCCTTTCATAATTACTGATTAAATGCCAGATACTAATTTATCCCTGAGTCTGTATTAAATCAATTCCAAAGCTGTAATTACTTGGAGAAGTAGTAATTTTAAAATATCATTTAAATTTTTTTAAATAGCGACTGTAAGAAGCAATCATTGATCTTGTCATCTGGTATCTGAAAGAAAGGCTTTTCCTTTGGGGCTGGCTGTCCTTTTCTCTCTTTTTGATTAATTGCGCATGTTCTTTCAAAACTACTAAGAATATTTTTTCCGGTAGTAGAATATACTCAAAACAGCTTAGAATTTATATGGGACATGGTAATTTTTACAATAACCTGTCACTCATCTATCCTCTATCCATCCATCCATCTATCAACCTAGCCATCTATCCAAACAGTCCATCTACTAACATTTTTTGAGCAATTTTGTTATTAGGCACACATTTGTGTGGGGACTTCTGAGGTGGCACAGTGGTAAAGAATCTGACTGCCAGTGCTGGAGATGGAAGAGATATGGGTTCAATCCCTAGGTCAGGAAGATCCCCTGGAGAAGGAAATGGCAACGCACTCCAGTATTCTTGCCTGTATAATTCTATGGACAGAGAAGCCTGACAGGCTACAGTCCACGGGTAGCAAAAAGCTGGACATGGATGAGCACACACATACACATACACATCTAAATAAGGCTTCCCAGGTGGCACAGTGGCAAAGAAGCTGCCTGCCAATATGGGAGATGTAAGAGACTCAGTTCGATCTGGGTCAGGAAGATTCCCTGGAGGAGGAAATGGGAATCTTTCTCTAGTATTCTTGCTGGGAGAATTCCATGGACAGAGGAATCTGGCGGGCTATAGTCCATGGGGTCACAAAGAGTTGAACATGATTGAGCATCTGAGTGCTAAATACGGGGCATGCAAATATAAATGACTTCAAGTAGATCACAGAATCTTAGGGATATGATAATTAATTAATTATGGCAATATTAATTCATGTCACTTGTAACACATTACATATAACCATGACAATGACATACATTTCAGTTAAAATTTATATAATTACTGCCACTTCACTGAATTAAAGCAGGATTTTAGGACATAATAGTTAGAACCAACAGGGAATACAGAGGTGTGAATGAATGTCACAATTAGAAAAAAGGAACACTTGACAAAACCAATTGGAACTAAGCCTAGAAAAATAGACAGGAGGTAGTTTGTGAATATAATTTGGCAGGCTAAGGTATGTAGACTTTAACTTTTCAGCAGAGGACTTTTCAGCAGTGGAGGAACTTGACCAGGTTTGTATTATTACTCTGAAGGTAGAGTGGAGGATTTTTAGATTTGAAACAGATTAGTAGCAAAGAGACCAAGAGACACTGATTAAGCTGACTATTGCCATAGTGAATCTGACAAATGATGATGGCCTGAACTGAAGCAGTGGCAATGGGATAGAGAGAGGAGAATTGGTCTGAGATATGGTTAGGTGGTAGGAATAAATGGACTTGGTAATTAGATTGATTTTATGTAAAGATACTAGGAAGAGAGGAATCATGGACCACTGTTAGTCTACTTTTAGGTCAACATGATTTACCTGTGAACAGTTTAGTATCAAACATAAGCCATGAACATTTTCATACTATTATAAGTTATCACCCAAGAACTTTCTAGGGTTTTATTTTATTCTATTTTATTTTCTTTGCTTTGACTCATGATAATCATTTGGCCCTAGGCTCACCATGTTTTTCCTCTAGGCTATTGAGATAGGACCATTGATGTCTAGCTTCTTGGATTCAAACTCTAACATGGATAGCTACACACCTATCTACTTGAAGAGAGTTATGACAATAATTATATTGGATCAGTGGATTAATGGACATACTTTAATTTATAAGAGAATATCTACTTGTAGATGTCTAGTACCAATTACATTTTTACCTGCTAACTCAAGTATTAAGAAAGAGCAAAATGCAAGTATGAGTATTCTCGTTTTATTTGACCATTGAATGTGTGAGAATAAATTTGACCTTGAGAAGAAAATGTATAGAATAAGAGAAAGTCAAAGATAGAAATTAGGAAACAAAATATTTTAAGACTGAGTAAAGAGGTAGTGTAAAATAAAGGAAAAAGAGAGAGTTGGTAATAGAGTTAAGAAGAGAATGATATTCTGAGCTAAAGAGGAGAGAAAAAATTCTTTAGCAGTTAATGGTGTCAAATACCTCTGAGAGATCAAGCAAAATAGTAAATTTAAAATGCCCACCAGTTTTTTTAATTTAAATATGAGGGAGAGGGAGAGGGAGAGGGTGGGATGATTTGGGAGAATAGCATTGAAATATGTATACTATCATGTAAGAAATGAATTGCCAGTCTATGTTCAATGCAGGATGCAGGATGCTTGGGG
>SJYX01024654.1:77281-88365 GCA_006410675.1 Oreotragus oreotragus
TGTGTAGAGCGGACTTATGGACTCTGAGGGAGAAGGAGAGGGAGAGGGAGAGGGTGGGATGATTTGGGAGAATAGCATTGAAATATGTATACTATCATGTAAGAAATGAATTGCCAGTCTATGTTCAATGCAGGATGCAGGATGCTTGGGGCTGGTGTATGGGGATGATCCGGAGGGATGATGTGGGGTGGGAGGTGGGAGGGGGGTTCATGTTTGGGAGTTCGTGTATTATGCCAAAACCAACAGAATACTGTAAAGTAAAATAAAGTAAAATGGAAAAAAAATAAATATTATTGAGCTATAATATTAAAATAATTAAATAATAAAAGCAGATGTGATCTCTGGAGTAAGAAGGTAATGGTAAGTGAGAAAGTGCAGAAAATCAATGTCGTCTGTTCTTTTAAGGAGTTGGACAGTAAGATGAATCACAGAGCAAGGATTATACTCTGGAATATACAACTGAGAAAGTATCTTTAAATGGAAAAGTATAAACATGTTCCCTATGCTTAGAAGAAAAGTGTGAAGTCCAACAGAAAAGGGGTGTCATCAGTCAAACAGGGTCCCAGTGGGGAATGAGATTATTAACATAGATAAAACTGTCTGTCTTGGAGGTGAGGTAGGACTCCTATTTTGAGACATAATGGAAAGAATAAAAAAAAAATAGGTGTGGAGAAAGATAGTAGGTTGGTAGATAATAGATAGATGAGTTTGAGTTCCGGTAGGAGGGAAACTGATAGAGTTTGTTTCATAGCCTATTGGATTCTCAGAGGAGTATGAGGCAAGATAATGTATGAGGCTGGGACTGAGAGTTGCAAACTGAGATAGGGCTGTAAAAATATAATAAGGACTTAGAATAACTAAAAGAAGGGGCACTAAAGGGAGCAGCCTAGAAAGCAGTAAAGGGAATTTCAAGCTTTACTGGAATTGTTTTGTTGAGGCCAAATATGTTTTTATCACAAGTTTAATATATTTGCAGAAGCATAGCTGTTAGTCAGCAAGGTCTTGTGCTAGGAATAAGCAGTAAGAATTCTTCATAAGAACAAAGAAAGCAAAGAAAGGAAGGGGGGAATTAATCTTTAGTTAGCCTCTATATGTATTGCTGCTAAGTAGCTTCAGTCGTGTCCGACTCTGTGCGACCCCATAGATGGCAGCCCACCAGGCTCCCCCGTCCCTAGGATTCTCCAGGCAAGAACATTGGAGTGGGTTGCCATTTATATGTATTAGTTAACTTTATATACATGGTCTCCTTTAATCATCACAAAATGTTCAGAAGTATATATTATTTCCATTTTACAGAAGAAGAATCTAAAGTAGAGAAATAGTGCATTAGAGGAGATCACAAGCTCCAATATCAGAAACAGGATTTTAACCTGTATATGTCTTATTTTATAATCAGTGTCCTTTCTGATAGGGCCCCTATGGGGTCTCATTGATATGAAGGCTCATTATGTTGACAAAGAATAAATCAAAGTGATCTGTGAGACTGACCAAATTGCCCAAATGGCATCCTGTTATCTCACTGGTGTCTATCTTCTCAAAGCTGTGAGACCACCAGATTCCAGAACTCGGGCTATGTGACCATCCCTTCAGAGAATTTTTCATTAAGAAGGACTCTGTCGGAAAGAGAGAGTGCTGGTTCTCCTTAAGAGCCAGTCACTCTCTTTTCCCTCTAATAAATTTCCTTTTCTTTCTTGACTGCCTGGCTCACTCACTTTTTATCTGCACTTGCCTTACACTTTCAACAAAATTATGCTAGGTAAGAATAGATTCAAGGGATTAGCTCTGATAGAGTGCCTGAGGAACTATGGAAAGAGGTTCATGAAACTCTATAGGAGGCAGTGATGAAAACCATCCCCAAGAAAAAGAAATACATAAAGGCAAAATGGCTGTCTGAGGAGGCCTTACAAATAGCCAAGAAGAGAAGTGAAAGGCAGAGGAGAAAAAGAAATATATATCCATCTGAATGCAGAGTTCCAAATAGCAAGGAGAGAAATGAAAGCCTTCGTATGTGATCAGTGGAAAGAAATAGAAGAAAACAATAGAATGGGGAAGATCTGAGATCTTGTCAAGAAAATTAGAGATAGCAAGGGAACATTTCAAGCAAAGATGGGCACAATAAAGGACAGAAATGGTATGGACCTAATAGAAGCAGAAGACATTAAGAAGATGTGGCAACAACACAGAGAAGGAAAAAAAAAAAAAAAAAAGAACTTAATGGCCCAGATAACCATGATGTTGTGATCGCTCACTTAGAGCCAGACATCTTGGCGTGAAAGTCAAGTGGGCCCGAGGAAGCATTGCTATGAGCAAAGATAGTGGAGGTGATGGAATTCCAAATGAGATGTTTCAAATACTAGAAGATGATGCTGTGAAACTGCTGCACTCAATATGGCAGAAAATATGGAAATTTCAGCATTGGCCACAGCACTGGAAAAAGAGAGTTTTCATCCCAGTCCCAAAGAAGGGCAATGTCAAAGAATGTTCAAACTACTGCCCAATTGCACTCATTTCACATGCTAGCACAGTAATGCTCAAAATTCTCTAAGCCCGGCTTCAAGAGTACATAAACTGAGAACTCCCAGATGCTCAAGCTGGATTTTAAAAGGCTGAGGAACCAGAGATCAAATTGCCAACATTCGTTGGATCATAGAAATAGCAAGAAAATTCCAGAAAAGTATCTACTTTTGCTTTAATGACTACACCAAAGCCTTTGGCTATGTGGATCACAGCAAACTGTGGAAAATTCTTCAAGAGATGGGAATACCAGACCATCTGACCTGCCTCTTGAGAAATCTGTATGCAGGTCAAGAAACAACAGTTAGAATTGGACATGGAACAACAGACTGATTCAAAATTGGGAAAGGAGTACGTCAAGGCTATATATTCTCACCATGCTTGTTTAACTTATATGCAGAGTACATCACTTGAAATGCTGGGCTGGGTGAAGCACAAGCTTGAATAAAAATTGCCAGGAGATGTATTAATAACCTCTGATATTGCAAATAACACCACCCTTATAGCAGAAAGCGAAGAGGAACTAAAGAGTCTCTTGATGAAGCTGAAACAGGAATGAAAAAGCTGGCTTAAAATGCAACATTCAGAAAACAAAGATCGTGATACCTGTCCCACCACTTCATGGCAAATAGATGGGGAAACAGTGGAAATAGTGACAGACTATTTTCTTGGGCTCCAAAATTACTATAGATGGCAACTGCAACCATGAAGCTAAAAGGCGCTTGCTTCTTGGAAGAAAAGCTATGACAAAACTAGACAAAGTAGTAAAAAGCAGAAATTACTTTGCTGACAAAGTTCTGTCTAGTCAAAATATGGATTTTGCAGTAGTCTTATATGAATGTGAGAGTTGGACCATACAGAAGTCTGAACACCAAAGAATTTATGATTTTGAATTGTGATGTTGGAGAAGATCCTTGAGAGTCCCTTGGACTGAAAGGAGATCAAACCAGTCAATCCTAAAGGAAATCAACCTTGAGCATTCATCAGAAGGACTGATGCTGAAGTTGAAGCTCCAATACTTTGGCCACCTAATACAAAGGGCCGACTCATTAGAAAAGACCATAAAGATGCTGGGAAAGATTGAAGATAAGAGGAGAAAGGGATGACAGAGGATGAGATGGTTGGATGGCATCACCAATTCAATGGACATGAGTTTGAGCAAGTTCTGGGGGATGATAAAGGACAGGGAAGCCTGGCGTGTTGGTGTGCATTGAGTCACAAAGAGTGGGACGTGACTGAATAGCAACAACAAAGAATCATGATTTATCTGAAACCATTAACCAGTGGTTCTAGATAGAGTGAAGAGAGCAGATAAAACAGACAGGGATTTTAAAGAATAGGACAGAGTAGGATCAAGAGAAAGGGTAATTAAATGTTATTGAATAATTAGTGCTTTTGGTAATAGCCATAGAGGATGTAAAAGAAGAGAAGGATATAGCCAGAAAGTGGGAATTGGAAGGTTGAGATTCCAAAGGTGAAGAACTTCCAAGTGACCAAGAATACTAATATGAGGTCCTAAAAGTCCTTTCTTATAGTAAAGGATTCCATAGCTCAACGAACAGTGATATTCGGACATTGATTAAGTTAGCCATCTAACCATGTGAAAATTGAAATAGTCTTAAAATGGAAGGGTTGGCAAAGAAGAGGATGAATCTCATCATTAAGATAAGGATATGCATTCTCCCTCTGCACTTTTAGATGCCACCTTTGGAAATTTGAAATCTTCTCCAAGTATTTAGGGACAAGAACATCTGGAATAGATAAGAGTTTTGTTTATGGTTTGTTTTTAACCAATCTTTACTTTTAGTCAAATTTCTGCTCCCAGTTAATCTTTCATTAAACCATAAAATTACACATTTTTGGTAATCGTTTTTTAATAAGTTTTGTCTAAACCTGGGAACCTTTCTTCTTTTTCTTTTCAGCACTAATAAGTGATTTTTAAATCTCTTTAGTTCACGCTGGGTAACAGTGATTAAAGCAGGATGGCTTATTTCAGTGGAAAATTGGGAAATCGCTTTTCTCTGCTGTCTTGCCCTTCCCCCTTTATTTTGGAGTACAGAATAATAGAATAGATTAATCCTGCTCAATTTACAGTGCAGCATTATTAACCAAAGCTGTCATTTTAAAGTTTGTTTATAATTATGGCTCGAGAAACTGTAGATAAATGATTTTACTATAGTGGATTTATACTAAGTCAAATTACTGGGAAGAAATAAATCTCTGTGCTTCTAATTACAACACTTCCCATTATTATTTGAGAAGAAGATTATTTCTCTAATGGGTGCCAAGGATATGAAAAGCATTTTTATTCTTTCTTTAACAGAAGCAGAAAAGGAGAATGCTAAAACCAATAATAAAAGTCCAAAGATGACCTAAGCACAGTTTCCTGTGTAGAAGAATAAGTCCCAGAACCACAGATCTGTTGGTTATCTCCCACTGTGTGCTACTCTTTCAGTATCATCATGTATAACTTTAATGTCGCTATATTTTCATCAACATCTCTGGTTAAAGTCTTCTGGACATCATCATTGGCTGGAAAGAACTAGTACCACAGCTAATAATGTAAAATAGAGTGTTACAATATCATTCAGTAAGTGGCACTTATAAATGAGAGCCAAGTTTTATCTTTTACCATCAGAAACTGCATTTACAGCATCTTTCCTTAGGCAAAAAGGAGGCTCTTAATATACAATCTATTAATAATTCTCATGTATGCCCTACAGTTCCATTTGGTCCTTTGAATTTACTATTCAATTTTTTTATTTAGTCTTGTTCAGTATGTTTTCTAAAGGTGCTATAACGGACCATTTATTTCATTATCCTTGAATATACTGCCTTTTCAGATTGTGTTTAGATTCCTTGTGTTGCTCATGATTAGGTGGAATGAAAAGGAAGCAAGTTAGTGGTATTAATAAATTAATGAGCATAAGGGTAAATTTGGAGATTTAAATTTTTTATATCATTGCAAAAATCAATGAAGATAAAAGTCAACACTTTGGGTTGTTAAATACATAAAATTTTAATTTCAAACCTGTGTAACCATTGTGTGCTGCTTTTGAGTATGAAATGGAACAATGCCAGTAATTAAGCCAGGGCAACAGAATTGATCTAGGATTGTCCTAGGAAAACCAAATGCATGGTCACTCTGCTTTTATGCCTCTTACACCATTTCGTGCTAATTTATGATTATTTATGATGATTCCTTATCTGGTTTTGGTCAGCTGAAAGCTTTCTTAATGTGATGCTATTTCTCTCTACGTACCATTATATTTTCCACAGTGATTTGCAGGTAATACATTTTCAGTAAACATTTCCCCAATGAAAAATATTTGAAGTAGGAATCAGTATCCTCTACTGCAATGTGACAGGATGGCATATAGTGACTTCAGTTTCACATGAAAGAAGTTTTTCTGATGTCCTGTTTCTTTCCTTTGTATGGTAAACCTGTCACAACTGTTATTACCTTCCAGAACTCTGTCCACATTTTTTATCTTAAACACATTTAGAAGTAATATTTTTGTATATTGTTATCTGTTATCAGATATACATTCCACTTGGCCTCCAGATGTTGAGTGTATGAGTTCTCATCCCAAATACATCCATTTTATACAAGATCAAATCCTTGGTAATCTCTGTAAAATATTTTCTGTCTTTTCACTCAGCTATAACTGATTCAATTTACAGAGCAGTTACAAGTGAAGGAATACTTATTTTTCAAGTATATTTGGACATTTCATGAAATTCTAGAACTTTAAGTGGAAAAAACTCAATCAAATTTTGCTTAAGTCAACTGCCATACTTTTGGGGCTGCTAAGATCCTGACAATTAAAATTACTTATCCTAGGTCAAAGAGTGGTGGAACACAGATTGGAATCAATAACTCCTATACATTTATAGTTTAAATCATTATATATGGATTGTAAAGATTTCCTATTTAGGAAAAAAAAAAACTTTTTGGATAGTCTGGCTAGAAACTCAACATTAAAAAAACTAAGATCATGGCATAAGGTCCTATCACTTTATGGCAAATAAAGTTAAAAGTTGCTTGCTCCTTGGGGCAGGAGACATAGGTTCAGTCTCTGGGAGGAGAAGACCTGCTGGGGAAGGAAATGGCAACCCACTCCAGTATTCTTGGAGAAAATTCCATGGACAGAAGAGCCTGGTGGGATACAGTCCATGGGATTGCAAAGAGTTGGACACAACTGAGCACGTACGTGACATCTGAATGAAAGCTGTGACAAACCTAGACAGCATATTAAGCAAACATCACTGTGCTGACAAAGGCTTGTATGGTTTTTCTAGTAGTCATGTATGGATGTGAGAGCTGAACCATAAAGAAGGCTGTGCACCAAAAAATTGATGCTTTTGAGCTGTGGTGCTGGAAAAGATTCTTGAGAATCCCTTGGACAGCAAGGAGATCAAACCAGTCAGTCCTAAAGGAAATCAACCCTGAATTTTCTTTGGAAGGACTGATGCTGAAGCTGAAGCTCCAATTCTTTGGCCATCTGATGTGAAGAGTCGACTACTTAGAAAAGAACCTGATGTTGGGAAAGATTGAAGGGAGGAGGAGACGGGGAAGACAAAAGATGAGATGGTTGGATGGCATCACCCACTCAAAGGGCATGAGTTTGAGCAAACTCTGGGAGATAGTGAAGGACAGGGTAGCCTGCCATGCTGCAGTCTGTCTGAGTCAGACGTGACTTAGCGACTGGAAAACAACAACAACAAATCTCCTGCAATGATCAAAAGTTTGACTATAGTGGTTTAACCAAATAAAAGTGATTTTTCTTAAATAAAAACAAGTGATATAGAGATGATATAGTAGGTTTAAAACATCAATATTTCAGTCTCCTACTATCTTTCTGCCCCCTTGTACACAGCCTGTAGTTTAAGTCTCTTGATTTTCTCATAATCTCAAAGAATTTACCCAGTTTACATATTTCCATCCAGTTTTTAGACAGGAAGAATAAGTATGGAATGAGGAGGAAGGACAGTACCAGAATGAATCTCATTGGCAGCCTGTGGATGTGAGAAAGGGTGGGACATGTGGGCTGTTTCTTTTTAAACTGACACCTTGCCACTCAAAAACCCCTACTATATTTTTCTATTAAGGAAAGAGAATAATTGAATGTTCAGTAAGCATCTAGCAGTATCTGTTATAATTGACTTAAATAGGAAGGGAATCACGGACTTGATGGACGTGAGTCTGAGTGAACTCTGAGAAATGGGATGAACAAGGAGGCCTGGCGTGCTGCGATTCATGGGGTCGCAAAGAGTCAGACACGACTGAGCAACTGAACTGAACTTATGAAGTTATCTTAGTGTATTTGGGAAGATCATGGAGTCTGACTCAAACCATGGGATCAGGAGTGACATTCAAGCAACCCTCACTGTCATTCTGGTACAAATTCCAACTTGCTGCTTGACACTAGCATCTCATCATTCAGGGACTTGATCATTTGTTATCCACTCTACCTCTGCTTTACTCAAGGAGCTAGGCCTGCAACTTTTTTCCTGCAAACTTTCTTTTTCACATTGATAATCTGCCAAACTTATGCCAAATTCAGTCAAACTTGGTTACTAATAACTGAAGATGACCTGAAATATGTTGATATCTTATCACTTTTTCTGGTATTTTTACATCTACAGGTCCTTCTATGCTTTTATGCAAAGAAATTAGTAATGTGGAGAGTTTAGGTTCCACTGCAAGGCATTAGTATAGAAATGTTTTAGGAGACATAGTCTTTTCTAAAGTTTCTGAGAGAACATTAAATAGGGTGTTAACCTCAGTATTGTGATATATCATAGGGAGAGAGCATATGATTTTGATATTTGGAGTCAAAAGTTCCAGATTAACATCCAACTACCACTATAACTATTATCCAAGTGTTTTTAACCAGTGTTTCAGAGGTAAAAGGGAGAAAAGTAAGCCTTCCTCAATAAGCTATTCTGAAAGTTAGAAACAATTTTGTGTGTGATGACACTGTCATAAACTGTAAGGGCTAGTGCCCTTTAGATGTTAAATTTTGTTAGTAAAAGATACAAATATGTACATTGAAAAATAACTGCCAGCAGATGGCCAACAGACGTGAAAAAGGTATGTGACATCACTAACAATCAAGATCATTAATCATAAGGGAAATGCAAATAAAAACCACAGTAAGATATCACCTCACATCTGTTAGAATGACTATTATCTGAAATACAATAAACTACAAGTGTTAGGATATGGAGAAAAGGAACCACTGTGTATGCATTATTGGTGGGAATGTAAATTGGTGCAGCCACCATGGAGAACAAGATGAAGAAGGCTCACAAAACTAAACAGAACAGTCATATGATCCAACAATTTAAATCCAAAGAAAAAAACCCTCTAATTTGAAAAGATATATGCACCTGTATATTTATTTCAGCATTATTTGCAATAGCCAAGATATGGTAGCAACCGAAATGTCTATCAATAGATGAATGGTTAAAGATGATGTGATGTATATGGTGTGTGTGTATATATATATATATATATTATATATATACATATATATGAATGTATGTATGTGTGTGTGTTTAATTCTGTATCTGTATGAGATGATGGATGTTTACTAAACTTATTGTGATCATCACTTATTGACAAAATCAAATAAATTTGCTGTATACCTTAAACTTGTGCTATATGTCATTTCTATCTCAATGTAACTGGAAGGAAACAAACAAATNTCTTTGTGATCTCTAAGGACTGTAGCTGTCTCTTATACACATCTAGATGTGTATAAGAGACAGATATACACGCATATAAGAATGTATGTATGTGTGTGTGTTTAATTCTGTATCTATATGAGATGGATGTTTACTAAACTTATTGTGATCATCACTTATTGACAAAATCAAATAAATGTGCTGTACACCTTCAACTTGTGCTATATATCATTTCTATCTCAATGTAACTGGAAGGAAAAACAAACAAACAAACACTGGATAAAATAATTGAAGTGGGATATTGGAAAAAGGAAATTTCTGTAGGACCTAAAAGGGAGGAATCATTGATTTTAGCATCCAGTCAAAGAAGAACAGCATTAGAGCACACCAGTGTCTTCCTCTACTGTACTGCAAACATGCTGCTGCTGCTGCTAAGTCGCTCCAGTCGTGTCTGACTCTGTGTGACCCGACAGATGGCAGCCCACCAGGCTTCCTCATCCCTAGGATTCTCCAGGCAAGAACACTGGAGTGGGGTGCCATTTCCTTCTCCAATGCATGAAAGTGAAAAGTGACAGGGAAGTCGCTCAGTCATGTCCCACTCTTAGAGACCCCATGGACTGCAGCCCACCAGGCTCCTTCATCCCTGGGATTTTCCAGGCAAAATTACTGGAATGGGGTGCCATTGCCTTCTCCGACTGCAGGCATAGGTTTCCAAAACTCATTAATAGAATCTCACTTCATTTGGCAGCATTCAGTTGAAAGCAACAAAGAAAATAGGTTGTCTTTAATTGTCTAGTACTGTCTTCTTTAGATGGCTTTTCACATTTCTTCCCTCAGCTTCAGTATACCTAATTCATAAAATAGAGGTCATATTTAAATTGAAAGCGTCAGTGTATGGGAAGGAAGGGTTTGTCATGGTACTTTCTTGCCAAACATTTACTCTTCTGTTTTGTTCAACTCCTCATTCACCAGTTTTAGAAACTCAATATCGTTAGATTCTCTTAGGATCTATTAGGTCAAAGTCTGAGCTTCTGGGACATGAGCATGTCTGGGGACTTTCTTTGTGTGACTCAATGCAGGAGAAAGTTTGTCATAAACAATTGACTGAATGGGGATGGTTTCTGTTGATTTAAAAAGACTTCAGTGTCAGAACTTGATTGTGAGCAATCTGATGCTTTTATAACTCTATAGACATAAAGAGGACTGCAATAATTTATTTAGTGTGTTCTGTTTCTTGTTGAGCACCTACTCTGCATATGTCATGGCATGAAAACCATTAAATATAGTATCTTTTCAAATTCTCCTTACGATTCTATGATGCAGGTAATACCTTTCGGAGATGAGGGATGTCATGTCATGTGCTTAGTTGCTCAGTTGTGTCTGACTCTTTGTGATACCATGGGCTGTAGCCTGCCAGGTTTTTCTGTCTATAGGATTTTTCAGGCAAGAATACTGGAATGAATTGCCATTTCCCTCCTCCAGGGGATCTTCCCTACCCAGACATCAAACCCATGTCTTCTGTGTCTCCTGCATTGTAGGTGAATTCTTTACCTGCTAAGCCATCAGGGAAGTCACAGATGAGGAAACTGAGACCCAAGAAAGATAAGTAACTCACCCAAAATTCTACAAGTAGTACATGGTGAAACCAGGGTTTAAACCCACGTTTGGATGACATCAACATTTTTTGTAGCTAATGATTACATTATTCTGTTTATTTTGATATTTATTTATTTTTTTAGTCCCTGACATTTCCACATAGATTTTATTTTATTTTTATTTTTAAATTTTATTTTATTTTACTTTACAGTACTCTACTGGTTTTGGCATACATTGACATGAATCCACCATGGGTGTACACGAACTCCCAAACATGAACC
>SJYX01024654.1:95259-125398 GCA_006410675.1 Oreotragus oreotragus
ATTGCACCTACTGATGGCAATCCACTCAGAGTCATTGACCCTCTCAGTCTCTTTGTAGATAGCTGTCAGTAGGTAAAGGGTATTGATAAGCTATAAACTGATCCTACTATTTATTAGTAACAAGCAAACTAATAAATTTTTATTTGAGTTGATTAATTTATCCACACCTTAATATTCCTAACGTTTTGTTTACTGACTTCTTAAGGATTCTTATCTAATAATGAAATAAATTACCTAAATGACTAGCCTTTGGAGAAGAAAGCACACCTTTATTATTTATCAAAGATAAGGCTCATGAGATACATTATACACCTTTTGTATATAGAATAAAAATTCAGGTACAGTCTGCTAATTTTGTTAATCTTAATAATTATGTCAGTTATACAAAAAGAGGCCACATCAATGGAGTTTGAGTGAAACACTTGGTTTAAGGCCCTTGTCCTTCTAGCTATTCTTAGAATTAACTGGGTATTGAAAAGCTCAATGATCTTTTTGAAATATTAGTAACAAGCAAACTAATAAATTTTTATTTGAGTTGATTAATTTATCCACACCTTAATATTCCTAACGTTTTGTTTACTGACTTCTTAAGGATTCTTATCTAATAATGAAATAAATTACCTAAATGACTAGCCTTTGGAGAAGAAAGCACACCTTTATTATTTATCAAAGATAAGGCTCATGAGATACATTATACACCTTTTGTATATAGAATAAAAATTCAGGTACAGTCTGCTAATTTTGTTAATCTTAATAATTATGTCAGTTATACAAAAAGAGGCCACATCAATGGAGTTTGAGTGAAACACTTGGTTTAAGGCCCTTGTCCTTCTAGCTATTCTTAGAATTAACTGGGTATTGAAAAGCTCAATGATCTTTTTGAAAATTATTTACAACTTTCTTCATGATTATATGTTTTTACAGTTTTTTTTTCTTTTCTACAACAAAATAAAGTCATAGAAGGGAATAAACTGTATATGAAATGTCAGTGTGGCTAGATTTATCTCAATTTATATGAAAGGTATAGGTTTCATTTTAGAATTACAATAAAAAAATAATATAAATCTTGTTGGAAGTATGGAAAATGTAAATAAGTGAATTATTTTTTATTTTTTTATTGTGATGGTAGAAAAAAGAAAAAAGTCATGAATGTATTGTTATCAGTTAGACTTCAGAGTGATAATAGAAGCTACATATAAAAGTTGTCCTGAGGACTTCCCTGGCAATCCAGAGCTCCCAATGCAAGGGGCGTGGATTTGACCCTTAGATGCGGAACTGATATCCGGCATGCCACACAGCTTGGCCAAAAATAAATAAATAAAAAAAATACTCCCTCCCCACAAAAAAGTTTGTCCTGTATTTACTCTGGTAGACTCCTGTACTTCCTACCCTCTCAATCAGCAGTGACTGAGACAATAGTTCTTTGACATTACAAAAGCAGTTCATTGGTTCCTGTATCTATCTTCATTCTAACAACCATCTCTTCAGCAACTTTCCTCCCATTTCAGCTTAGCTATAGTATTCTAACACTTTTAATACTCTTCTGTTAAACTGTCTTCTTTCACTGTCCTACTAGTACATGGACAATGTGAGTCGAAACAAATTACCAAGTCAAAAAAGATAGTCCAGATATCAAACAAACAAAATCAAGAAACTTTATTGATCAAGTTATTTCAGATAGATTCTGTGAATAAGCAAAGCTCTTGTTATACATCTGTTGTTGTTCAGTTGCTAAGTTGTGTCTGACTCTTTGGGACCCATGGACTGCAGCATACCAGGCTTCCCTCTCCTTCACTATCTCCTGAGGTTTGCTCAAACTCAAGTCCGTTGGGTCAGTGATGCTATCCAATCATCTCATCCATTGTCTCCCCACCTTCTCTTCCTGCCTTCATTCTTTCCCAGAATCAGGTTCTTTTCCAAGGAGACGGCTCTTTGCATCAGGTGGCCAAAGGATCAGAGGTTTAGCTTCAGCATCAGTCTTTCCAATGAATATTCAGAGTTGTTTTCCTTTGGGGCTGACCAGTGTGATTTCCTTGCTGTCCAAGGGACTCTCAAGAGTCTTCTCCAGCACTACAAGTCAAAAACTTCATATATCTGTTACCTATCACTTACATTTATCAATCAATCCGTGTTAGTGTTGCTGAAGATATGCTGGGAACCTCCACCTAACATAAACTTTGAACAAAACTTCTTGAACTTCATTCAACCCAGAGACAACAGAAAAAAGAAAACAGCCAATATGTGTGAGAAAAAACCAAACACTAGATATCCTTTTTAATAATCTGCAGATGAATGGATAAAAAAACTGTGGTATATATACACAATGGAGTATTACTCAGCCATTAAAAAGAATACATTTGAATCAGTTCTAATGAGGTGGATGAAACTGGAGCCTATTATACAGAGTGAAGTAAGCCAGAAAGAAAAACACCAATACAGTGTACTAATGCATATATATGGAATTTAGAAAGATGGTAATGAGGACCCTGTATGTGAGACAGCAAAAGATACACAGATGTATAAAACAGTCTTTTGGACTCTGTGGGAGAGGGAGAGGGTGGGATGATTTGGGAGAATGGCATTGAAACATGTATAATATCATATATGAAACGAATCGCCAGTCCAGGTTCAATGCATGATACTGGATGCTTGGGGCTGGTGCACTGAGACGACCCAGAGGGATGGTACGGGGAGGGAGGTGGGAGGGGGGTTCAGGATGGGGAACACGTGTATACCTGTGGTGGGTTCATGTTGATGTATGGCAAAACCAATACAATATTTTAAAGTAATTAGCCTCCAATTAAAATAAATTTATATTTTTAAAAAATTGATTACTCTCAAAAATATATATACCTTTTGTTTTATAAACATCTGGACTACTTGCAATGGTAAAAAATATATTCTTAATTGTTGAGGATGATTTTGACATTTGTATAATCGAAAATTTTGTGGTTAGAATTAGATTCTGATATTTAGACAGCATATTAAAAAGCAGAGACATTACTTTCTCAACAAAGGTCTGTCTAGTCAAGGCTATGTTTCTTTCCAGTAGTCATGTATGGATGTGAGAGTTGGACTATAAAGAAAGCTGAGTGCCAAAGAACTGATGCTTTTGAATTGTGGTATTGGAGAAGACTCTTGAGAGCCCCTTAGACAGCAAGGAGATCAAACCAGTCCATCCTAAAGAATATCAGTCCTGAGTGTTTATTAGGAAGGACTGATGCTGAAGCTGACACTCCAATGCTTTGGTCACCTGATGTGAAGAGCTGACTCATCTGAAAAGACCCTGAGGCTGGGAAAGATTGAGGGAAGGAGGAGAAGGGGACGACAGAGGATAAGATGGTTGGATGGCATCACCAACTCAATGGACACGAGTTTGGGTAAACTGGGAGTTGGTGATGGACAGGTGTGCTGTGGTTCATGGGGTCATAGAGTCGGATATGACTGAGAGACTGAACTGAACTGATTTCTGGAAACATATGTTCCAATGTCAAGGACATGTCTGCCCCTAAATCTTGTTTTTCTTGGCTTTGGATTCATTTTCATGCAGTATATTTTCATGAAATTGCCAAAATGGTCCTAAGAAACATCAAGATGATCTTCAACCAACTTGGCACTTCTAGTATATTTCTAGTGTCTTTGATAAGCAATGCTTTTAAAATCATTTTTCAAAACTCCCATAATTCAATCTTACCACCCTAATTTAGATTACATTTTCACTATCACTCTGCCAAGAATGATGTTTCAAACTGAACTAAACCAATTTGATCATCTGCAACTATCAGATTCTTATTGGTAAAGTTGGTTTCTTGATCTCCAAAATCACTGTGGATGGTGACTGCAACCATGAAATAGAAAGATACTTGCTCGTTAGAAGAAAAATTATGACAAACCCAGACAGCATATTAAAAAGCAGAGACATTACTTTGCAGACAAAGGTCCATCTCGTCAAAGCTATGGTTTTTCAAGTAGTCAAGCGTGGATGTGAGAGCTGGATCATAAAGAAAGCTGAGCACTGAAGAAGTGATGCTTTTAAACCGTGGTGTTGGAGAAGACTCGAGAGTCCCTTGGACCACAAGGAGATCAAACCAGTCAATCCTAAAGGAAATCAGTCCTTAATATTCATTGGAAGGACTGATGTTGAACTGAAGCTCCAGTCCTTTGGTTACCTGATGGGAAGGGTCGATTCATTGAAAAAGACCCTGATGCTGGGAAGTATGGAAGGCAAAAAGAGAAGAGGGCAGCAGTGGATGAGATTGTTCGATAGCATCACTGACTCAATGGACATGAATCTGAAAAACACTGCACGAGGTCCTGAAGGACAGTAAGGTCTGGTGTGCTGCATTCCACAGGGTCGCTAAGAGCCAGACAAGACTTCGCAGCTGAACAACAGTAAGGAGCCTCCAACTGTTAGAGGCAGATGAGGCTTGAGGGTTCACGTCATAACAAGTTCATCCAAAAACAAATCTAGAATATAATCATGACATAAGTTTAAGAAGACACCAAGTCCTCAGACAAAGTGCATTATGGCTTCATTAAAGCCCCAGTTTTATTTTTGATGATTCAGCTGTGATAATCATGTGTTGGAAAGATTCAGCTCTCATTACTGTTGGGAAGCAAAAATTCTCTAAAGTAGATATACATAGGACCATTTATGAATCAAGCTGAGAGTAGAATTTCTAAGGACAAGATTGCTCTGCTTCCTTGAGTTTTATGACTTATTTATGCAAAGGCAGGGACATCTCTAAAGTACTTTTACTGAAATTTCTGCATCTTGAAAACTACCAACTCACTAGTGAAAACCCATCTCTAATATCCATTATGTTTATTAACAGCCAATAACTTAACTTTAAAATCCAGTTTTACTATTTGTTCATGCTAGTTACTAAATATTCTGTTGATTACTAACTATTCCAAAGATAGCTGGAATGCTGTCATCAGTTGACTCAGAGTTAGTCCTTGGAGACTGCAGTCTAAATTAGTGCAAATTGATCACCATTCGGGATGGATTAAGTTAACACATGTTTTTATCTCCCTGTCTAAACTATCTTGTGTTGCTCATTTGCTCAGTCATGTCTAACTCTGGAACCCCATGAACTGCAGCACACCAGGCTTCCCTGTCCTTGACCATCTCCTAGAGCTTTCTCAAACTCATGTCCATTGAGTTGGTGATGCCATCCAAGCATTTCATCCTCTGTTATCTGCTTCCCCTCATGCCTTCAATCTTTCTAGCATCAGGGTCTTTTCTAATGAGTCGACTCTCTGCATTAGCTGGCTAGGGTATTGGAGCTTCAGTTTCAACATCAGTCCTTCCATTGAATACTCAGGGTTGATTTCCTTTAGAATGGATTGGTTTGATCTCTTTGGTAACCAAGGGACTCTCAAGAGTCTTCTCCAACACCACAGTTCAAAAACATCAATTCTTCGGCACTGAGCTTTCTTTATAGTCCAACTCTCACATCCATACATGACTACTGGAAAAACCATAGCCTTGACTAGACGAACCTTTGTTGGCAAAGTAATGTCTCTGTTTTTAATATGCTGTTTTGTTTTGTCATAGCTTTTCTCCCAAGGAGCAAGAATCTTATAATTTAATGGCTGCAGTCATCTGCACTGATTTTAGAACCCCCCAAAATAAAGTTTGTTTCCATTTTCCCCCATCTGTTTTCCATGAAGTTAGGACTGGATGCCATGATTTTTGTTTTTTTGAATGTTGAGTTTTAAGCCAATTTTTTCACTTTCCTCTTTCACTTTCATCAAGAGGCTCTTTAGTTCTTCTTTGCTTTCTGCCATAAAGGTGGTGTCATCTGCATATCTGAGGTTATTGATTTTTCTCCTGGAAATCTTGATTCCAGCTCATGCTTCATCCAGCTCATAGTTCTCATGATGTATTTGGCATATAAGTTAAATAAGAAGGGTGACAATATACAGCCTTGATGTACTCCTTTTCCTATTTGGAACCAGTCTGTTTTTGTTCCATGTCCAGTTCTAACTATTGCTTCTTGACCTGCAAACAGGTTTCTCAGGAGGCAGCTGAGGTTGTCTGGTATTCCCATCTTTTGAGGAATTTTCAACAGTTTGTTGTGATCCACGTGGTCAAAGGCTTTAGCGTAGTCAATGAAGCAGAAGTAGATGCTTTTTCTGGAATTCTCTTGCTTTTTCTATGATCCAATGGAGTTGTCAATTTGATCTCTTGTTCCTCTGCATTTTCTAAATCCAGTTTGAACATCTGGAAATTCTCAGTTCATGTACTGTTAAAGCCAGAGTTGGAGAATTTTGAGGATTACTTTGCCAGTGTGTGAGGTGAGTGCAATTGTGTGGTAGTCTGAACATTCTTTGATGTTGCCCTTCTTTGGGATTGGAATGAAAACTGACCTTTTCCAGTTCTGTGGTCACTGCTGAGTTTTCCATATTTGCTGGCATATTGAGTGCAGCATTTTAACAGCAACATCTTTTAGGATTTGAAATTGTCAACTGGAATTCTATCACCTCCTCTAGCTTTGTTTGTAGTGTTGCTTCCTAATGCCCACTTGACTTTGCACTCCAAGATGTCTGGCTCTAGGTGAATGATCACACCATAGTGGTTATCTGGGTCACGAAGATCTTTTTTGTATAGTTCTTCTGTGTATTGTTGCCACCTCTTTTTAATGTCTTTTGCTTCTGTTAGATCCATACCATTTATGTCCTTTATTGTGCTCATCTTTGCTAGAAATATTCCCTTGGTATCTCTAATTTTGTCAGAGATCTCTAATCTTTCCTATTATATTGTTTTAATATTAATTACAGACCAAATAACATGTGAGCACATTCAGTCACTTCAGTTGTGTCTAATTCTTTGCAACCCTATTGACTGTAGCCCACCAGGCTCCTCTTGTCCATGGGATTCTCCAGGAAAGAATACTGAAATGGGTTGCCATGCCCTCCTCCAGGGACTATTCCTGACTTAGGAATGGAAGCTGTGTCTCCTATGTCTCCTGTATTGCAGGTGGATTCTTATCCCACTGAGCCCACCTGGGAAGCCCTTACCAAGAAACACATCACCTCTGAATATTTCAGAATGCTCTAAAATTAAGAATATCTTCTTTAAAAACAGAAACAATAATGTAACACTTAATGAAGGGTATTAAAATTAACTAATACCCAATGCATCATAAAATTTTCCTAATTACCTTTATATATTCTTTCCTGATTATGTCTTAACTAAGATCTACTGATCACAACTTTTATGACCCTTTGGTTTTATTTCTTCAGTAGCACCTTTCTGTAAAGAAACCCCCTTGAGCTGAATAATATTGATTGTCTTAGAAAGTGTTCCATCTCCATCTTCCATATTTAGCTGGTCATCCTTGTAGTGACTATTCTTCCCTTATAATTCCTGGAATTTCTTTAAATTAAAATTTAAATTAAGGGCCTCATTAAAGTAAATAAAATATTTTTAGCAAAAAGGCACTGTATACTTTATGAGGATTTAGTTTTCAGTGTCATTATAGACTCAAGGCTTTTTTAGGTTCAATTCATAAAAGTATAAATTTCTTTTTTGATACCTAAATTGTTACAGTTTTGTCCCATTTAAANGAAAAAAAAAGCACTGCTTTTTTTGCACATCAACAAAACACTTTTAATTAGAGCTTTGTTAACCTTCAGTATTCACCAATCTATGAACCAATCTTTTAGTTACAAATAATCTGAATCTCTCAGACTCTGGATCCTCACAACTGACTCAAGCAGGTGGAAGATTATCCTTTGATGTTGCAGCTTGTCTCTGAGGCAGATTTAAAATTCCACTGCATTTTTATCCATAATTGTTTCTAATTTTTACTTTTCAAATCTTCCCTGAAGAATTGGCTGTCTCCTATGTACAGAGTCTGGTGGTTTGATCAACTAGTCCCACAAAATGTATGGACAGCAGCGGGCAGACTTCTCCAAGTCACGGCCCGAGAGTAATTTGCATCACGTTTGAGGCTACCTGATGCCATCAGTAAAGGAGATACTCAAAAAGGATTTTGCAGTCTTTGATATTTCAGAAACTGTGGCACAGCTGAAGGCTGGAGTGTCATTAACCGATGAGATTTGTTCAAGTCATGCCTTTCCTCCAACTCTACCCAGTTTAATTGGTATGTCAGTCCATGGATCCATCCTGTGATAAAAGGCCAAATATCTACTGATTCTCCCAGCCTGACTGTCGAGTTGAAAGGAGCTCAGAGTTGCTTGTAGACAATGAAACCATTCAGTGGACCTTGCTACTGAAGTTGACAAAGAAGCAGACTTGAGTGTTGGAACAGTATTTCCACATACATTATTCTAGTTGTCAGATGCATTACCAAAAGAGAATTGGAGGAACTGTGTGGCCACAAGCTTATGTCATGCCTTTCTTTTCTTTCCTTTTTTCCACTTTAAGAATAATTAAAAGTCACAAACAAATAAAAATTTTCTTGGGTAAGGCAAGATTTCACTTTATAAAATGGGAAAAAAAGGTTTGGAAAGGAAAAAGTATATCTATATCTATATATATTAAACAAAATTAGTATCTTGAAATCAGGTTTTCTTTTATGTTTGTTTTTGTTTGTTTGGCTCCACTAATGCTCTCTTAGCTAACATGCCCTGCCTGTTGCATGCATTCTGCAGTATCTGTTATTGAATCTGACATGGCCTGGTGAACTGTTTGACCCATAATATCTGCCATAAAATATTTAAACGATAGGATTAGATTGTTAAAAAGAATCAAAATAAGTATATCAAGTGGGATGTTAAATAGTCCTTTAATCATGGTTGGAGGCACATTTGTCCAGAAGCGGACAAGAAGGTAAAGAGAGCAGGGATTTCTAGAAACATCACAAAAGGCATGAGAAATATCTTTGCATCCTGGGCTGCTTGACCAGATATCAAAAGAGTGGTTGGAGTCTGTCATGAATTCAGGTGACTGAAGAAAAGGATGAACATGTGCCAATGAAAGACACTAAGATGGCCTCACCACAGAGACAGCATCGTAGCGCCTTGTAGTAGTCCTCACTCAGTGTTCCCTTTCATTTCCAGAAACTCGTCTTGCTACTAAGTGAAGACTGTGAGTATAGTTGTATGTACATCTTTCTTTTCAGAAATGGTTAACTATTATTTACCCAGCCAAGCTCACATCTTGGTATCTTTCAGGATTTATATTCTAAAAATTCTTTTTGCATTTCTTACCTTCCAGCCAAACCTCTAGCTTTGTTTGTAGTGTTGCTTCCTAATGCCCACTTGACTTTGCACTCCAAGATGTCTGGCTCTAGGTGAATGATCACACCATAGTGGTTATCTGGGTCACGAAGATCTTTTTTGTATAGTTCTTCTGTGTATTGTTGCCACCTCTTTTTAATGTCTTTTGCTTCTGTTAGATCCATACCATTTATGTCCTTTATTGTGCTCATCTTTGCTAGAAATATTCCCTTGGTATCTCTAATTTTGTCAGAGATCTCTAATCTTTCCTATTATATTGTTTTAATATTAATTACAGACCAAATAACATGTGAGCACATTCAGTCACTTCAGTTGTGTCTAATTCTTTGCAACCCTATTGACTGTAGCCCACCAGGCTCCTCTTGTCCATGGGATTCTCCAGGAAAGAATACTGAAATGGGTTGCCATGCCCTCCTCCAGGGACTATTCCTGACTTAGGAATGGAAGCTGTGTCTCCTATGTCTCCTGTATTGCAGGTGGATTCTTATCCCACTGAGCCCACCTGGGAAGCCCTTACCAAGAAACACATCACCTCTGAATATTTCAGAATGCTCTAAAATTAAGAATATCTTCTTTAAAAACAGAAACAATAATGTAACACTTAATGAAGGGTATTAAAATTAACTAATACCCAATGCATCATAAAATTTTCCTAATTACCTTTATATATTCTTTCCTGATTATGTCTTAACTAAGATCTACTGATCACAACTTTTATGTCCCTTTGGTTTTATTTCTTCAGTAGCACCTTTCTGTAAAGAAACCCCCTTGAGCTGAATAATATTGATTGTCTTAGAAAGTGTTCCATCTCCATCTTCCATATTTAGCTGGTCATCCTTGTAGTGACTATTCTTCCCTTATAATTCCTGGAATTTCTTTAAATTAAAATTTAAATTAAGGGCCTCATTAAAGTAAATAAAATATTTTTAGCAAAAAGGCACTGTATACTTTATGAGGATTTAGTTTTCAGTGTCATTATAGACTCAAGGCTTTTTTAGGTTCAATTCATAAAAGTATAAATTTCTTTTTTGATACCTAAATTGTTACAGTTTTGTCCCATTTAAACCTCTTCAATTTGGCTCCTTGACTCCCATGTCCTCACTGCATGACCCATTTCATCTTTGAACATTTCCTTCCAACAGTTCAGTTCAGCCGCTCAGTGGTGTTTGACTCTGCAACTCCATGGACTGCAGCATGTCAGACTTCCCTGTCCATCACCAACTCCTGGAGCTTGCTCAAACTCATGTCCATTGAATCGGTGATGCCATCCAACCATCTCATCCACTGTCTCCCCCTGCTCCTCCTGCCTTTAGTCTTTCCCAGCATCAGGGTCTTTTCCATTGAGTCAGTTCTTCCCATCAGGTGGCAAAATATTGGAGTTTCAGCTTCAGCATCAGTCCTTCCAATGAATATTCAGGACTGATTTACTTTATGATTGTAATCAATGTAATTAACTAATTTATCCATTATTTTCAAAGAAGGAGATAAATAAAAGATTGCCTAGTTCCTGAATTGCTCTTTATTTTAGGTTAAAAGTTTTTCTTGGAAAAATGGTGAAAATTTAAAAAAAATTATCTTCAAAAGTGAATGTCATAATAGTAGTATAGGCATAATAGTAGTATAACTCAAACATTTTTGGATGTTTGAGTTACTATACCTTGGCAGCATCCTCTCTTAGGATTTGAAATAACTCAACTGGGCTTCCATCACCTCCACTAGCTTTGTTCATAGTGATGGTTCCTAAGGCCCACTTGACTTTGCATTCTAGGATGTCTGGCTCTAGATGAGTGATCGTACCATTGTGGTTATCTGGGTCATGAAGATCTTTTCTGTATAGTTTTTCTGTGTATTCTTGCCACCTCTTCTTAATATCTTCTGCTTCTAAATTCAACTTGGATCACCTCTGCTCTAGACATGTGGTCAGCCTTTACTTGGAGAAGCCCTGGTATCATCAGGGCTTTTCCATCTTTCTTGGAAAATGATACTAGACACTAAATTTCAGCACTAGAAGTTGCCTGTCAGTTTGATGGTTTGGGTGGCATGTATACATATTCTCAAAAAATTTAAGGAACAGAAATTTTATTTTTGAAACATCATTAAGAAATAGTTTTATAATAGTTGGAAGCAGAAATTTCAATTCCTAAAAAGTAACTTAGCCTTGTGTTCTATCTAAATCTTTTTGTAGATATGCTGTTTCACAAGCGCTCATTTTAAAAGTACATTTGAAAGCAGTATAAGCTAGTGTTAGTACCTCAGTCATGTCCAACTCTTTGTGACCCCACAGACTATAGCCCACCAGGCTCCTCTGGCCATGGAATTCTCCAGGCAAGAGTACTAGAATGGGTAGCCCTTCCCTTCTCCAGGGGATCTTCCTGACCCAGAGATCAGACCCAGGCCCCCTGCATTGCAGGCAGAATCTTTACTGTCTGAGCCACCAGGGAAGCCCTGCAAACAGTAAACATGTTATCTTTTACCTTGTTTCCAGAATACTTCCTGTGAAAAAATGCTTAAAGAATGTCTGTTTTAGATTTTTTTTTTCTAAAGGTAAAAATCTGCTTCTTTTATTAATTACTAAAATACTAACATGGCTAGAATTACCATTCTGATTCCCTCCCTTGGTCAGAATAATCACCATTCCACATGTTACAGAGTGAAATTTGCACTCTTGGTGTGTTTTTCACAGCCTTTTCTACTAGTCTCATTTCTTGCCCTTCCCACTTTGTTCCCTTCAGTGTAGTGACAGAAAATTGTTGCAACATATGGACATACTGCCATCTTTCATACATATCTATTTATTCAGATTATTTCCAAAACCTAGAAGCTGTTTCTCTTTCTTCCCCCCCCCTCTCTTTTTTTAAAATTTATCCCAATCTCTTAATGTATAGAATATAATATAGGTTCTAAAAGTGTGGTCCATGTATCAGCAGCATTAATATCACTTGGGAAATTCTCAGAAATACAGATTTTCAGGCCCTGTCCTTGGCCCTTCTAAATACAAAATTCTGAGGAAGGGATTTGCTGCTGCTGCTGCTGCTAAGTCACTTCAGTCATGTCCAACTCTGTGTGACCCCATAGACGGCAGCCCACCAGGCTCCCCCATCCCTGGGATTCTCCAGGCAAGAATACTGGAGTGGGTTGCCATTTCCTTCTCCAATGCATGAAAGAGAAAAGTGAAAGTGAAGTCGCTCAGTCTGCCTGCCTGTTAGCGACCCCATGGACTGCAGCCCACCAGGCTACTCCGTCCATTGGATTTTCCAGGCAAGAGTACTGGGGTGGGGTGCCATTGCCTTCCCCGGAGGAAGGGACTTAGACGTCTGCATTTCTGACAGGTTCTCCAGGTGATTCTGATGAGAGCTAAAATTTGAGAATCTTCATATAAGGTTACTTAATCAACCCAGTCACAGTTCCATAACCAAGCCTCAAGGAGAGCTAGAGCAATGATTCCTTGTTTTCTAGAATTCAGCAGTCTATTTACTAATTGACATGGTATCTGATATAAGTGACTCTCAACATTGGAGATCCAACCAGCCCATTCTAAAGGAAATCAGTCCTGAATATTCACTGGAAGGACTGATGTTGAAGCTGAAACTTCAATACTTTGCCACCTGATGTGAAGAGCTGACTCATTTGAAAAGACCCTGATGCTGGGAAGGATTGAGGGCAGGAAGAGAAGGGGACGACAGAGGATGAGATGGTTGGATGGCATCACTGACTCAATGGACATGAGTTTAAGTAAACTCCGGGAGTTGGTAATGGACAGGGAGGCCTGGCGTGCTGCAGTCCATGGGGTCACAAAGAGTCAGACATGACTGAGCAACTGAGCTGAGCTGAACGACATTGGCTGTGCTTTGGAAAATCACCTAAGCAGCTATTGTATAAACAATAAAACCTCAAAGCCCAGATCCTGGGTTAGAGTTCAGCCTGGACACTGGAATTTTGAAAAGCTCCCTGAGTGATTTGAATGTGCGTCCCGTTTTGAGATTCGCTGCCCTTTCGATTTCCCCATCCAGTCATTATCCCCAAAGGAAGTGTTCATTGTCACCTCTGTGGATATCTCTTCTATGACTCTCACTCGTCTCTTCTCTGATAGTAGTTTTTCCTGCTGCTTCCATGTCTGTCATTCTCTATCAAGACTTCGTATTGAAAGCTCTGAAAATGGTTTTGTCCCAGTTCACCTCCTCAAAGTTTGCCATTGTCCCACGGATCTGTCCTCTTAATGATTATTCTTTGGCTTGGGCACCAGACTCCAGGTCCAACCAGCTGTGGACAGGTAGCAGTGATGTCAAACGCCCATCTCAGGTGTTAACTCCTCCTGACAAATCCAGTTTCATTTTTCTTTTGATGTTTTCAGTAAAGTACATTGTACTGTAACATTCTGTTGTCTTTTTCCTCCAAGAAGATTGTAACTCTCTTGATATCAAGGATGTGTTTTCTTACCATTTTACTGTTCCATACCACCACCTTTGAAATAAACCTCTTTTTTTTCACACCAGCCAACATACATTTATATTGTTGTAATTGATGTACATACCATTTGAAATCTTTAAAAATTCTTGACATTAATGATTTCTGTGTTATCTCCTAAATACGCTTTCGTATGTACAAACTTTCTCATTTTTATATATTTGTTTACTTTTTTGGTTATTTATTATTTAGAATAATGTGATTGCTATCTTTTTGTTTGACTACTTCTGTTTTTCCTTCTGTGGCATTTAGTTAGAAGTGAATTAATGTTAGCTTTGAATATCAGTCTTGGTTCTATCACTTACAATAGACATGACCTTAAGAAACCTCATCCCATCTATAAAATGAGGGTAGCATGAAGGAAAACACCTATTTCATTGAGTTTATATGAAATTTGTATGAGCTATCATATACAAATTTCACGTTGTGCTCTGCAATAGGAAATGCTGAATAGTTATTACGTATAACTATTGTTATTTTTGTTACAAAGCACAAACATTTTAAAATACCAATTTACTTTAAAATCTCACCTAGTATTTATTATTTAACCATATCAGCACTGGGAATTATCATTTCAAAGTATAGCAGTATACACAAGAAAAATTTCCTAGTTTAGCACTTGTAGAATGGTTGCCTTTTTTTTTTTTTTTTGTAACATTCTGTTGTCTTTTTCCTCCAAGAAGATTGTAACTCTCTTGATATCAAGGATGTGTTTTCTTACCATTTTACTGTTCCATACCACCACCTTTGAAATAAACCTCTTTTTTTTCACACCAGCCAACATACATTTATATTGTTGTAATTGATGTACATACCATTTGAAATCTTTAAAAATTCTTGACATTAATGATTTCTGTGTTATCTCCTAAATACGCTTTCGTATGTACAAACTTTCTCATTTTTATATATTTGTTTACTTTTTTGGTTATTTATTATTTAGAATAATGTGATTGCTATCTTTTTGTTTGACTACTTCTGTTTTTCCTTCTGTGGCATTTAGTTAGAAGTGAATTAATGTTAGCTTTGAATATCAGTCTTGGTTCTATCACTTACAATAGACATGACCTTAAGAAACCTCATCCCATCTATAAAATGAGGGTAGCATGAAGGAAAACACCTATTTCATTGAGTTTATATGAAATTTGTATGAGCTATCATATACAAATTTCACGTTGTGCTCTGCAATAGGAAATGCTGAATAGTTATTACGTATAACTATTGTTATTTTTGTTACAAAGCACAAACATTTTAAAATACCAATTTACTTTAAAATCTCACCTAGTATTTATTATTTAACCATATCAGCACTGGGAATTATCATTTCAAAGTATAGCAGTATACACAAGAAAAATTTCCTAGTTTAGCACTTGTAGAATGGTTGCCTTTTTTTTTTTTTTTTCACTGTTACTCCATTTAACAAGTCAGAACTAGCTTTTTTCTGTAGGTATCAGTTCAGTTCAGTTCATTTCAGCTCAGTCGCTCAGTCATGTCTGACTCTTGAGACCCCATGAATTGCAGCACTCCAGGCCTCCCTGTCCATCACCAACTCCCAGAGTTCACTCAGACTCCAGTCCATCGAGTCAGTGATGCCATCCAGCCACCTCATCCTCGGTCGTCCCCTTCTCCTCCTGCCCCCAATCCCTCCCAGCATCAGAGTCTTTTCCAATGAGTCATCTCTTCGCATGAGGTGGCCAAAGTACCGGAGTTTCAGCTTTAGCATCATTCCTTCCAAAGAACACCCAGGGCTGATCTCCTTTAGAATGGACTGGTTGGGTCTGTAAGTATATTTACTATTATATATCTTCTTTGATTGACCAGTTCTTTGAAAATTGTCTTATTTTATAATCTCATTAGTTTAATTTTACTATTTTCTCATTACACATTTATTCTTTATATGTTTCAATTAGACAAGTATTCTCTCTCATTTATATTTCCTCTCCTTCTACAATTTTTTATTGAGCATAGAAATTGATTCTCAGTTTTCTATTGAGAATCAAACAGGACAAGAGCATCAACTTTGAAAGAATGGAGTTCATCTTAACATTATTTTTTCTTTTCAGCTTGACATTAGAGCAACCCAAAGAAGAAATTAGAATGTTTGTCAATGAAAATTATCATTATAGGTTGGACCATTTCTCAGCAAAGAGATTGTAGAGGATATTCAAGTATCAAATGGTTATTTACCTCTAGGATTTATCCTGACATAGCAGCTTTGTGATTTGTGTATATTTATAGTTATATTATCAGATTGTATTGTTTAATTTTCCTTCTCAAACCACTATTTCTATGTCATCTAGCTGTGTGTTCTGATCTTTTTTTTTTTTTAATGTGTATTTCCTCAACTTGACTTTCAGCTGCTTAAGAGAAGGGGCTGTATGATTAATTTGTCTTTAATATATAGTATAATATCTAATATATAGTCAACAATAGATAATTATTTGTTTAAAAAATGAAGAAAACATGCAAAGAAAAATAGGTAAATGAAAAAAAATTTAATGTGTGGGTATTTGCTGGTGCAAAACGATCTTTATGGCTGCTCTAAAATCTCACCAACTAATTTTTTCAATAACAGAAACATCAAGGTTTTGTTCCTTTATAGAGAAAATTTTGATACATATATATATATATATATATCAGTTCATTTCAGTCACTCAGTCGTATTCGACTCTTTGCGATCCCATAAATTGCAGTACGCCAGGCCTCCCTGTCCATTACCAACTCCTGGAGTTCACTCAAGCTCATGTCCATCAAGTCAGTGATGCCATCCAGCCATCTCATCCTCTGTCATCCCCTTTTCCTCCTGCCCCCAATCCCTCCCAGCATCAGAGTCTTTTCCAGTGAGTCAACTCTTTGCATGAGGTGGCCAAAGTACTAGAGTTTCAGCTTTAGCATCATTCCTTCCAAAGAACACCCAGGACTGATCTCCTTTAGAATGGACTGGTTGGATCTCCTTCTTGTGCAAGGGACTCTCAGGAGTCTTCTCCAACACCACAGTTCAAAAGCATCAATTTTTTGGCGCTCAGCTTTCTTCACCGTACAACTCTCACATCCATACATGACCACTGAAAAAACCATAGCCTTGACTCATATATCTATATAATATCCCATGTTATCAATAAACATTTATAAACAGTCTCTAGGAGAAAAGCATTTAATGTCTGACAAACCACATGTGGTTCAGTTTATTTTAAGGAAATATTTGTAATACAATGAAACATCTTTTTTCTCTTTGACATCAGGAACAGGAAATGACATCTCTTAAGGTAATGAACTAAGGGACTTTTGGCCAAGATATAGTCTATAGTCATAAAATCCTACCAAGATAAAAAACCAAATATATATAGTCCAATTTAAAGTGTGCTAATGTAGAACTTATGGGTGATAGAGAAACAGGAAAATAATATGGTGGTTCCTCAAAGCAGTAAATCTAGAATTACCATATGATCCAGAAATCTCACTTCTGGATATATATCCCAAAGAATTGAAAGCAGGGATTCACATCAATGGTCACATCAATGCTACTCATAATAACCAAAAGACAGAAACAATAAATGGCCTTTGGTGGGTGAGTGGTAAACTAAATCTAGTATATACATGCAATGGAATGTTATTTGGTCTTGAAAAGGAAGGAAATTCTGACACATGCTAGAACATGGATGAATACTGAAGACATAATACTAAGTGAAATAAGCCGGTTAGAAAGAACAAAACCACAAGCCAAAAACACAAACCAAAAATAACAACATACATTATATGATTCTACTTATATGAGGTACCTAGAGTAGTGAAATTCATAGAGACAGAAATTGGAATGTTGGTTGCCCATGGTGAGTAGTGGGAAATAGGGAGTTACTGTTTAATGGGTATGTTATTTCATTTGGAGAAAATGCAAAGTTCTGGAGATGGTGGTGGTAGAGTTTGCATGGCAATGTGAATATATTCAATGTCAATGAACTGTGTGCTTGAAAATGGTTAATATGGTAAATTTTGTTATTTATTTTTTACCACAATTTTTAAAATGCAGTTTTATTAATATATATATTTCTAGTATCCATCCATATAAGTTAAAATATGTGGAGTTAGTCCCCATAGCCAATTTAAAATAAAAGGTCCACATGAAATTCTTATGTAATCACATTTGGAAATGTCTGTTCTGGAATGTATGTGAGAATTCTTCAACCTGTGTTTTGTTTTGCATCTATTCTGTAATGTACTAATACATCTGGAATAAGTTTTTAAAAATCCTGAGAGTAGAGTTAACTGGACTTCTCATGTCATGCTTTATTATACTCTTTATTATATCTCAATTCAGAATTACATTAACTGTGTTGAGAGAAAAATTTAATTACTTGATGGATCTCATTTTAATATCATATCTTGTATAGTAGTGCCTGCCTGCGGTTAGCTTTAAAGGACACTCTATTATATCATTTTTATGGTCTGAAAAAAGGTGACAAAGTGACAAAGAATACTTTGTTTAAATATATCTATCATAAATTTAGGGTAAAAATATAGTTTTTACATAATAAAAGCATCATGGTTTGACAGAAAGGGACTTGACTGGAGTTTAGAAGCCTTGAGTACCACCCCTAACTCTTCCACTACAAGGTCTATGATATTTGGTAAACCACTCACCTGCAGGGTGTTCTTCATGCTCATTCATGAAGGATGGTTTGATGTTTCCTCTTCTGTGGATTCTTTATCTCAGATTTCATTCTCTTCCAGTCAATTTCATTGCAACCATTACTACCTCTCAATCTCGCTACAGGCTTCTCCCATTCTTTGTGTGGAACTTCTGTGAGCAAACTCTGCATTCTCAGACTTTTCTATAACACTTTCAGTAAACAGCCGAAGCCCCTCTTTTTTTTTTTTTTTTTTTTTTTTAGCAATTAGGATCATCTTACCATAGACTCTGCAGTAAAGATTGTTTCTTCCCCGGCTGTGCTTGCTCACTCCAATTTACAGGACAAGTGCTCAGTGCACTTTGAATGTCCATGCAGTCACCACAGGCAGGTGGCTCATGGACCAGAGATGACCTGAAGATGTGCCTCCTAGTCTTCAAAGCAATGGAAAGTACATTTGTTTTTTATTTGAATTACTGTCCAGTATAAACATTGTAGGAATTTTTAATTAAAAATAAAAACTTCCAGCTTTTCTTTGAAATTAGCACACTGGTTAAAAAGCGTGTATATTCCTATGTGCCAACAGTTATTTGAGACTGGCAGTAGCTCTCTCCTTAAATAAAGCATTGCATCATCCACTTCTCTGAAGTCTGTGCTATTCCATATTCTTTTTCTGTGTCTTATGGGGACAGTCAGTTCCTATTTACCATCTTATATTTCGCTCTGTTTCTTTTGGGTGCACAGGCCTTGTAGGCATTTGAATTTCAAACTTTGACCCAAACCATGTTACATCTTTTTTTTTTTTTTTCTTAAGCTAGTCTTTCCTAAACTATATCATACAGATAATTTATTCTTTCAGGCATTAATTACTGGCTGTTACTCTAGATCAGACAAATAAATATACTTGAGAAAAATGAGGCTAAGCATGCTGTTCTTTTTCTTAGTCACTCAGTCGTGTCTGACTCTTTGCGACCCCATGGATTGTAGCCCACCAAGCTTGTCTGTCCATGGGGATTCTCCAGGCAAGAATACTGGAGTTGGTTGTCATTTCCTCCTCCAGGGGATCTTCCCAACCCAGGGACTGAACCCAGGTCTCCTTCAGTGGAGGCAGATTCTTTTCTGGCTGAACCACTAGGGAAGCCCAAGCATAAAGGAATGGATCTTAGAATAGGACTTTAAGATGCTACTCTGCAAGCAGTATTTCCTAATTTGTTACACCATAGAAAACTCTGGCACTCTTCCTCAAGGGTTCTTATCAGGTGAAATGGGCTTTTCGGTCATCTCATTTTATTTCTTGTTTTATAAATTAGGAGACTGAGGTCTGGGAAGAATAAGTTATGTCTTGCTGGTCTTATGTTTATAGTGATGTTAACTTCATTTTTGTTGATCTTGTACCCTGACATGCTATTCAACTCCTGCAAGCTCAGTGTTCCACATCTCACATCTTGTTTCAACTTAGCCTCATTATGAAATGAAGCCTTAATTCACTTGCTGCCCTGCTTGGAGAGGGAACAACCATTTTAGCAATACTTCACCTACCTCATTCGAAGAGTGATTTTTTCTTGGCTAGTATGGTCTGGAGAGGAAGGAAGAACACTAATACATTCACAATCCCATGGGTATTCTAGTGACTTTACAAAATACACACACCGTATCCCTGAATCTTCTCATAGACATACTGTTTCCTGAAAGTTCTGATGTTCTCTTGAAGGGTGCACAGCCATAAACATTTTCATTCAGTAGTGCTTTATGACTACTTGCTGTTCAGTCACTCAGTCCTGTCCGACTCTTTGTGACCCCATGGGCTGCAGCACGTCAGGCTTCCCTGTCCTTCATTGTCCCCCAGAGTCTGTGCAAACTCATGTCCATTGAGTCGATGATACTGTCCAACCACTTCATCCTCTATTGCCCTCTTCTCCTCCTGCCCTCAAACTTTCCCAGCATTAGGGTCTTTTCCAGTGAGTTGGCTCTTTGCTTCAGGTGGCCAAAGGATTGAAGCTTCAGCTTTAGTATCAGTCCTTCCAATGAATATTCAGGATTGATTTCCTTTAGGATTGACTGGTTTGATCTGCTTGCTGTCCAAGGGACTCCCAAGAGTCTTCTCCAACACTACAGTTTGAAAGCATCAGTTCTTCAGCGATCAACTTTCTTTATGGTTCACCTCTGCTAATCATGAGTGTTTTATCTAAAGAAGCATTTACTAAGTGTAGCCAGTTCTGCATGATTTTGTAATGAGGGGTTTTGAATCAAATGTTTCTAATAAAAAACATAGTGCAATAGTTAGGGAGTTTGGGATGGATATGTACACAATGCTATATTTAAAATGGACAACCAACAAGGATCTACTGTAAAGTACATGGAATTCTTCTCAATGTTATGGGGCAGCCTGGAAGGGAGGAGAGTCTTGGGGAGAATGGATATGTGTATCTGTATTGCCAAGTCCCTTCACTGTTCAGCTGAAACTATCACAATGTTTTTGTTAATTGGGCTGTACTCCAATACAAAATAAAAAATTAAAAAAAACCCCAAACTTAGTGGGACTTCTCTGGTGGTCTAGTGGTTAAGACTCCACTCTTCCAATGCAGGGGTGCTGGTTCAGTTCCTGGTTGGGGAACTAAGATTTCATATGCCGTGCTAACTGCCCACCCCCACAAACCCCATAAACCAAACCAAAACAGAACAAAAACATAAGGTAGCAAACATCAGATCAGTGGACTTTGGGACTAGAAATTCAATAGTAGAATCAGCATTCCAACCTAGCTTGATTTGTGTCTGGCATTAGAATTTTCACCAAGCTTCTACAACTGGAGTGTTTCTCTCTGGTTATGGGTGTTATACTTTCATGTGCTGTGCTTAGTCACTCAGTCATGTCCGACTCTTTGTGATCCCCTGGACTGCAACCCTCCAAGCTCCTCTGATCATGGGGAATCTCCAGGCAAGAATACTGGAGTCGGTGGCAGGTCCTCCTCCAGGGAATCTTTCCAACCCAGGATTGAACCAAGGTCTTCTGCAGTGCAGATGGATTCTTTACCAGCTGAGCCACCAGGAAAGCCCAATACTTTCATAGTGGTGTTTAAAGAATTATAACAGAAAATATGTGAAACACTCAGTATAGAGTAGTTTCTCTCCAAATGCTATTCCTTTTATCCTGCCAGTTAGAATGATTAATGAAATAAGCTGCTGTTAGTCTCCTTAAGGGAGGAAGAGGTTGAGGATGAGGGCAGTTCTCTCCTGAGAAAGTATTGCACTGCTCTGAAGTGAGGTGTTATTTGCCCTGTAAAAGATGACTTGTTGCTTTAGCAGTTCTGTAGGGGAAAGAAGGTCTTGCTTCCTCTCACCAATTCATATCAAACCCCTTGCTTGGTGACAGAATACTGTGATATGTAGATTTTGCAGAGTGGGTGTTTCTCTATTATTTATGCCTTCTGAAGAGAAACATTGATCAAATCCAACATATCTGTACTGGTGATTTATTATTCCATTTTATTCTCTTACAAGAGGATTAATGATTGAGGTAAAAGTCCATTCAACTATTTGAGAAATAAATATATATGCACTTGGTTATTTTACTACACCAAAAGAATTTTAAATCTTTAATGTTTCATTGGGTTTAAGATAGCTTTGAGCAAGAAGTTCGAAATTTCTCCAAGTTTTGACTGAGAGGTTTTTTTTTTTTTCCTGTTCTTTTGTTTGTTTTGTGATTAAGTAATAATCTTCTAAGTTCTAAAGTTCACTGTGATGTTTAAAGCTTATAATAAGTCATGTTAATGGAAGTAGTTCAGACATAAACACTCCAGAACTCTGATCTTTTAAATAGAATTGGTCCCACACGAAGTAAAGTGGATTGGAGAAGCCTCACTTCACCTGTGCCTTGTGAGGTCACCTTGGGGAAACCAGAGTCTACAATGAAAGAGTGAAACATCCTTTAGGTTACACCTTTATTTCAGCAGTCTATAGGGATGTAATTCATCTTGTTATTTGAGACATGATATCTAATGCATCTGTTCATGAAATATTAAAATATTAAATACTAACACTGGCTTCCCTGGTGGCTCAGATTTGTAAAGAATCTGTCTGCAATGCAGGAGACCTGGGTTCAACCCCTGGATTGGGAAAATTCCCTGGAGAAGGGAATGGCTACCTACTTCAGTATTCTTGCCTGGAGAATTCCATGGATTGAGGAGCCTGTGGGCTCCAGTCCATCATCGCTGAGTGGAACACAACTGAGCAACTAAACCCTTTTACTTTTCTTTTTTCACTTTCAACATTGTCCTACTTATTGCTTTCCCTATATCAACTCCTTGGTCTCAGAGCTGTTTGCATGATATACTTACCAAATCTATCACTTGTGTGCTGCATTCTCTTCTTTTCTGGTCTATTCTGAACTTAATGGTTAATCTGTTGAACTGCACTCTTCCAGCATCTTCAACTCATGTATCCCCCTAGCTTTTCTTCTGAACTAGTCAGAAAAATCTCAGTGCTTGGTCAGGCCTGTAATTCTTTTTTGTTGTTGTTGTTATTTGTTTGTTTCTGCATTTGGATTTTTGTTGCCAAAAAAAAAAAGAAAAGAAAGAAAGAAAGAAAATCCCAGTATTTTGAAGGCTGTTGCCACTAACCATTCATGTCCTTCAGCTTTATCTGGACCCAAGCACTGACCAGTCTGTAATTTTAAATGGACTGGCCAGGCTTTTTGCTTCTTTTCTTAGTAATGATACTAATCGTCAGTCATGATTACCACAGTCTTTATTACCACATGATACCACAATCTTCAGTCATGGTTTACAAGATAATCTTTCTTTTAATGTAGCTGGAATTCCTTAGGTGGGTCTAGCACCAATAATCAAGATATTTAATTTACTGTTGAGGGGCAAAAACAAATTCACAGTTAATGTACATGTTTTATATAGCATATAAGACCAATTTAAAAAGAGATAAAAAAGTATGAAAATTAGTAGAATAAAGTGCTTTTAAAAATGTTTTCAGATGTGTTTTCTACATTTCCATATTCTTACTCATATCTACAAATATGGCCACTTTCATCATTTATCTCTTTTTTTAGTTTTAGATACTGTAGACTTGAGATTCTTGAATTCTTAAATCCAGCAACTTCTAGGGCCAAAAACAAAATATTACTTCTGTCTCATGTATCTTTTCTCTCTAATCACTCTTGACTTATACTGTCTAGAAACATAATCTCCAGGATCAAAAGATCCCTGCTTATGTCATCTATTCCTTTTAAGTTACCATCTTAGTTTCTCTTTTACCTCTATAACCTAAACTTCTTGGAAAAATTGGTTTTAGCACTCATTTCTATCCTTTTCTTTACCCTCCAATCTCCTATAATTTGGTTTCTGTCCTTAAAACACTGCAAAAATTATTCTTGCCTGAATCACCAATCATTTATTAACTGCCAAGCCCAAAGGCCAGATATAATATTTGAGAAATAATCACAGTATCCATGATAATATTCATATTAATGAGAACTAATATTTATTGGCATGTTCTGATATGACTTGATTATGCATTATTCATTCATTATCTCCTTCAATCCCCACAGTGTCTCTATGAGAGAGTAACTATTATTATCCTCATTTTGCTGATAAGGTTTCAATCAGAAATATGTAAATGGCTGTCACACTGTTAGTGGCAAAGTCAGAGCTGAACCTAGATCTCCTTAAACTCTGCATTGCCTTGTCTTTCAGGATACCACACACTCTTACTTTTCCATTGACTTTGGACTCTGTGTTATATTTTTTTTTGGCAGATTCCTTTTTTTCATTCAACTTTTAAAATTAGCTCAGAATTTTTCTCTTTGTACAGCAGAATTAACTGAAGATATTTTTAAGACTACAGATATTATGGCCCCACCCCAAAGATTGAATTAGAATAGCAAGGTTTGGATATTATGCATATCTAGAAATGTGTGTCTTAAGACTCCCATGCCAATTTTCAAATATAGTATAGTATGAGAACCACTGCTGCACAATTTTCTGATTATCTCATATGGTTTCAAAATGTCTATCACTATGAACTGATATTCAAAAATATATCAGTTCAGTTCAGTCGCTCAGTCATGTCTGACTCTTTGCGACCCCATATTCCCTAGCAAAATATCTCTCCCCTTTCACTCTGTTTTTAATCCCTGGTCTTCAATATCTTTCTTCCTGCGGACAACTAAATCTGTACCTAATGCAGTAAACTCATCATTTTCCCCTTGAAGGCCTTGGAGAAGCCAGGCATATGGTCACTCTTTTTCTGCTTCCATTAGCTATAAGATAGTATTTGAGGCTCTTAATATGGCATGCATAACCCATGATACTCTGTTCTCTACTTATTCTGTAGCTTTTTTTCCCCTAGTAGTTAATAATGTAAAATGTATTCTTCATCTTTCTTGAGTACTTGCACCTCCTTCTATACCTGTGGATTCCTGCCTGTTTTGTTTTTATGATGTGGCCTATCTAAAATGCTGGTTTCCCAGGTGGTGAAGTGATAAAGAAACCGCCTGCCAATGCAGAAGATATGAACTTGATCCCTGGCTTGGGAAGATCTCCTGGAGAAGGAAATGGCAAGCCACTCTGTTATTCTTGCCTGGAAAATTCCATGGACAGAGGACCCTGGTGGGCTACAGTCCATGGTGTCATAAAGAGCTGGATATGACTGAGTAACTGAGCACGCATGCTGTCTAAAATGCTACCTGTGCTTCGTGAGCCTGCCCTACTCCTTTCAGAATTGTATAGGTACCACCTCTTCCTCGAATTCTTGATTAATTCTTTTGTTTAGCTCTACATTTTGGTTAGATGCGCCTCCTCTACATAATATCCTATGACTACTAACAGCAGTGACTCTATCTGCCGCTGTACTGAACTGAAATGGTACTTTCCAGCACATTGCTGCATGTTGGAACCAAGCCTGAGTATCCCTAGCCATTGCTCTGTGTTTGCTGATTTCCCTGTTAGAGGTTAAATATTGATTCTGGTCAGACTTGATTGGATGAGACCCTGCTTTACCCCTTTTTTTTTTTTTTTAAACCAGGTTGTGGAGCTGAGTTCCCAGTGGGTTTGAGCATGCTGGGATTGTGACAAGCTTTAGTTCTAACTGAAGTAGACAAATACAGTTTAGAATGGGAGATGATAAAGTACAACAGGGGAAGTATATAGAAATGTTAAGGGACTAGAGAAACAACCCATTGATTTTGCTATTGAGAGGATCTTAGGGATGTGTTCCTAGATTAACTGAATTTTGAGTTGGGTCTAGTTTCATAAATGTAGATACTTTAAGTTTCTGGAAATTTTGAATGATACCAGAGATACTGTATTTAAAAAATTGCTGTATTGTCAATTTTTTAAACCATGATTATTTCTTTATCATATGTCTATACTTTGAAAGAATGCTTAATGTAGTCTATACATGAATGTCAGCATTGAACAACTCCAGGGTTGCCATCAATATTTTTTTTTATCACATTTGATCTTGTTGACCATGCCTGTCTTCAAAGAGCTAATAGCTTTCATACTGAATGCTATATGAATAACATCCCTTGAAGTTGGGCCATAGAGTATCCTGGTTGAAAGCAACCCATAAATACATTTGTAGAGCATCAGTTATATAGCCAATCCTAGGCTAGGTTTCCTATGCCTTTGGAGATGCAAAAACAAGTATTAGATCTGTTTTTCTAAATAAAGGATTTTTAGGTGAGGTTATAGAAACAAAATTTACATATGTGTGTCTGATAAAGGGCAATGAGCTATATTATATAAATAGGTGCTACATTGTTAAGCATGATGAAAATTGCTAGAAGGCAGAAGGCAGTGTAAACTGGAATAATAGAATTTTCTGATAAGTCTTTTGAAAACAGAGTAGGGTGTAAATAATCATAGAAAGGAGATGAGTAATATTCAACAAACTTAGGCATAGCATATGAAATTGCACAAATGATACTGAAATCTGGAGGGGAGTTCAGAAAATCTTTCAAATTATATTTGTGTGTGGTCAGCAGAGGATGTTGAAAAATGGTCTCTCATTAAGCAAGGCTAATGAGATCAGTGTTTTTTTCGCTTGTTTGTTTTTCTTTCACCACTAATATCTCACTGTCTCATAAACAGTATCCAGGTTTTGATAAAGTACCGTTACCCACGGGCATCAAAGCAAACCAAGTAAACATTTGTAAGGAGCAGTTAGTTCTTTTCTTTCTGGTCCTGGTTTTATTTACTCAATTAATTATTTAATCTTAACAAGGAACATAGCCTCCCTATGCTCTCTTTTGAAGTAATCAACAGTGAAGGAGGCAAGGCAATAAATGGACTCTATGCAGAGGGATAAAAAAATTGCAGGTAACTTGTTTTAAGTACCACTACTGTAACAGCAGCAGCTTGGTAATAATAATAATAAAGTAATTTATATAAAATGCATCTATGAAAGGTTATTATATAGAGAATGATGACTGGTTCTCTAACACAAGAAGGTACACGAGAAAAGGATCTGGATTTAAATAATAGATGGTTATATTATTGAAAGAGAGTGATATTTTACCAGTAAGACTTTAACATAAGTAGAGATGATTATTCATCTGTCAAGAACATTTTAAGTCTGTATGTAACTAAGGGAGTGAATTCAACCTTATCTTGTAAAAAGATTGTCAAAAAAATTTTTTTTTTTAATAATTGGAATCCTAGAGAATGTATTCCTGGAATAGCAGCCTGTGTTGCTTAGGTGGCGCTTTACATCATTATTTTGTTTTCTTTTTGAGATGGATGCTTGATTCCCCATATTCCAGTGGAGAAGATACACCCTGAGTAATTATAGAACCTGCTCAGTGTCACACAGCTACCTATTAGTGATAGAGTAGGAGCTCAAAACTAGGTATTTCAACACCAAAGTCAATGCTTAAAATGAAGAAACTTTGCCATGAAGAAACGTTCAAAAATATTCTACAATGGCCCTCAAGTTATAGATGAAGAAATTGTGGCCCAGATAACTAAAATAACAAAATGTTAAGAGCAACAGAAATTGAATTCTCCTGTCTTTCATGCCTGCCTGCTTGCTGTGTCACTTCAGTCGTGTCTGACTCTTTGCAACCCCGTGGACTGTAACCCACTGGGCTCCTTTCTCCATGGGATTCTCCAGGTGAGAATACTTCATATAAGTGTGCAGCTCTCCTGAGCTCTCTTCCATGTACTAAGAGAAGTGTGAATGAGTGCTTGTGCATCCATATTCTCCTTGTGGGTCAGTTTGCAGCAGAGGACTCAAAACTTGTTCTTTAATGACAGGATAAAATATGAAATTCAAATAATTCATAATGCAGCCCTCATCTCCTGTCTCCTAAAGATGTAATATTTCTTGTGCTGATACTCTCCCAGGTGTGTGCTGATAGTGTTAACAATGTCATAGGAAACCTGACAGAAACTAGATAAGAGAGCTAACTAACCTCTCCACTGGAAAAGGGATAGAGTGCTTTATGGAAAACATAATATTGAAAAGACTGAATGAATGGGTGTGTGAAATAGTGGATAATGGGATGGGGCAGTAGAAATGGAAAAGAGATAAATTTGTAAACAACTGCTATGATGAGCGGATTTCTCAGAAGAGAAATGTCTTTAGAGGATTTTTAAGGAAATTTCATGCAGTTTGTGCAGTTTAGCTCCTCACCCTTCTTCCTAACCCTCTGTCAGCTTTGCAAGGAAATTCAGTAAAATCCTGCATTGCTCTGCAATGCTTTTAAAAGCAGAATTACATTTTTGAGGTAATGAAAGAAATACTTCAATGATCACTTTACATGAACAGGAAGCTCAATTTCTTTGGTTTGTTCTTATAGCTATGACTTTAAACACTGAATTTCATGCCTAATATTGCAATTTTGTTACAACGAAATATTAATCAATTTTTTCATCTCTTATATGTTCATTTATTTATTTTTATTTTGGGAATTGAAGGCTTAGTTTTAGGTAGGAAAGATTATTATGCTTTCTCTTTTTTCAACATCTTTTCTATTCAGTCAGTGTTCTTGTACGTCTGTTAAGTTTGTGGCTTTACCACTCCATGCTTAAAAGCTACCTTCAAGGTTAAACCTATACTCTTTCCTTGGCATATAAAACCCATCATTATCTAGATACAAACCTACTAATCCTGTTGCCTAGTAGCCACGTGCCTAGTGTGTGAGGTACCTCATACATTGTCCTAGTTTAAGGTCCCTAAACTTGCTGCTACTCTTTCTTGTCAGGGACCTTTGCACATACCATCTTTGTAACCTTTCTTTTGGCTTTTTTTTTTTTTTTGTCTTATGAATATTGTCTTCAAAATAAAGCTTAAATGCCACTTGTATTATCTTCCCAAAGCACAGAAAGCTCTACTTGATTTGTGTAGTATAGGTTTTGGTGCTTCCCTTTGTNGCTTTTTTTTTTTTTTTTTTTTTGGTCTGATGAATATTGTCTTCAAAATAAAGCTTAAATGCCACTTGTATTATCTTCCCAAAGCACAGAAAGCTCTACTTGATTTGTGTAGTATAGGTTTTGGTGCTTCCCTTTGTTATTGAACATACCACAATGTTGTGCAATACCTATCTGTTTTTGGCTTTGAGGATACAGATTGCATCTTATTTGTGTATGTTTGCTTAGAACAGCACATGGCATAGAGTAGGTATTAAGACTTTTTTTTGCTGGAATAAGTTGAATTTGATGAGAGGATCAAATTTCTTAAATAAATTACCTAATATTTCTACATGGATTTAAATCAAGGAATTTTGGGGAAGAGAAGAAACATATATCACAGTCCTTGGGACATATACTCCATTTCATCATGTATGCAAATATGATTCATAGGCTTCCATGGAGGTAGAATTCTTTGAAGACTAGGCCTTTGTCATCTGTTGAGAAAGTGGCCTGCTTAAGTCTTATTTACAAAGAACTAAGGTTTCTGAGATATTGTGTTGTGACATATTTTGTGGAATGGACTGCTACCAAATGAAGGTAGAGGGAAGACAAAGGGAGCAGTATATCCTCAGGTTATGGGATCCTGGATACTACAGAGGTGATGAAGAAATCAGATGGACAATAGCTTCTGTAGGACCACTACTCTTTCCTATATTACAACTCAGTTAGATTCTAAAATTCTTGCTCTGTGGGCTACTGAAGATATGGCCTAAAGCAAGTCATGCTATGCATTTTAATAGTTCCTATCTGAAACTTTTGAAGAGACAAACACTGATTAATATGAGCAGTTAAGAAAAAATAGGGCAGATTTTGTGGTGTATTAGAATGAGAAAATGAGGTGTGGTTATTATCATGTGTGCAGATGACACCACCCTTATGGCAGAAAGTGAAGAGGAGCTAAAAAGCCTCTTGATGAAAGTAAAGGAGGAAAGCGAAAAAGTTGGCTTAAAGCTCAACATTCAGAAAACGAAGATCATGGCATCCGGTCCCTTCACTTCATGGGAGATAGATGGGGAAACAGTGGAAACAGTGTCAGACTTTATTTTCTTGGGCTCCAAAATCACTGCAGATGGTGACTGCAGCCATGAAATTAGAAGATGCTTACTCCTTGGAAGAAAAGTTATGACCAACCTAAATAGTATATTCAAAAGCAGAGACATTACTTTGCCGAATAAGGTCCATCTAGTCAAGGCTATGGTTTTTCCCGTGGTCATGTATGGATGTGAAAGTTGGACTGTGAAGAAAGCTGAGTGCTGGAGAATTGATGCTTTTGAACTGTGGTGTTGGAGAAGACTCTTGAGAGTCCCTTGGACTGCAAGGAGATCCAACCAGTCCATTCTGAAGGAGATCAGCCCTGGGATTTCTTTGGAAGGAATGATGCTAAAGCTGAAACTCCAGTACTTTGGCCACCTCATG
>SJYX01024654.1:131100-152364 GCA_006410675.1 Oreotragus oreotragus
GTTCAACTTCAGCTTCTTCAGCATTACTGGTTGGGGCATAGACTTGGATAACTGTGATATTGAATGGTTTGCCTTGGAAACGAAGAGAGATCATTCTGTCGTTTTTGAGATTGCATCTAAGTACTGCATTTCGGACTCTTTTGTTGACCATGATGGCTACTCCATTTCTTCTGAGGGATTCCTGCCCGCAGTAGTAGATATAATGGTCATCTGAGTTAAATTCACCCATTCCAGTCCATTTTAGTTCGCTGATTCCTAGAATGTCGACGTTCACCCTTGCCATCTCTTGTTTGACCACTTCCAATTTGCCTTGATTCATGGACCTGACATTCCAGGTTCCTATGCAATATTGTTCTTTACAGCATCGGATCTTGCTTCTATCACCAGTCACATGCACAACTGGGTACTGTTTTTGCTTTGGCTCCATCCCTTCATTCTTTCTGGACTTATTTGTCCACTGATCTCCAGTAGCATATTGGGCACCTAACGACCTGGGGAGATTCTCTTTTGATATCCTATCATTTTGCCTTTTCCTACTGTTCATGAGGTTCTCAAGGCAAGAATACTGAAGTGGCTTGCCATTCCCTTCTCCAGTGGACCACGTTCTGTCAGACCTCTCCACCATGACCCGCCCGCCTTGGGTTGCCCTGCAGGCATGGCTTGGTTTCATTGAGTTAGACAAGGCTGTGGTCCTAGTGTGATTAGATTGACTAGTTTTCTGTGAATATGGTTTCAGTGTGCCTGCCCTCTGATGCCCTCTTGCTTGGGCTTCTCTTACCTTGGGCACGGGTTGTCTCTTCACGGCTGGTCCAGCAAAGCACAGCCGCAGCTCCTTACCTTGGATGAGGGTTATCTCCTTACCGCCACAGTTCCTGACCTTCAACGTGGGACAGCTCCAAATTCCCTTTGCACTATTCAGGAATTTCATCTTATTTTCATATCCATAGTTCAGTGCACATTTTTATTGTCTTGAAAAATACACGTACATCTGACCGGTTTTATTGAATCTAGTTTTGACTTGACTAGTTTGACTATTCTACCCTACTACCTTATATATTCCTCATAATAAGTGCCAGGGTGCATTCTCTATAATGAAAATAGACAATGCCTCTTCTTAGATAAAAATACTTTCCAATGACTCTCCATAGATTTTAGAATGTTTAAAATCCTTAGCACGGCACATAGGCCTTTCATTAATTAACTTCTACCTAAGCTTCTACCCAAATCTCTTTTCATTCACAAAATGAGTACCTATGTTGTCTCAGCACATTGAAATCTTTGTAGTTCCCTGAACATATGACCTACTCTGTCATCTCTGGACTTTTGAATGCATTCAGCATTCTACCAAGAATGTATAATCACCTGTTAACTCAAGTTTTTCCCTCACTAGGGCAAGATCTATTACATATAGTCATTAATGCCTGATATATGATACTTAATACTTCATTTTCTGAATTGAACGTAATGTAATATGAAGCACTAAAATCTCTATACCATTCACATCTTCTGTTCTAATGCACAGAGCTCGACACAGGCTACAATCACAAAATCTTAAATTTTAGTATTTTATAAAAGTTATGACTCTTTTAGAATCTGTTGAAAGTGAAGACTCTCTCAACAAAATAAAATGAAGACAATTTCATACACAAATTTCCACATATCTCCAGAAAGTTTATAAATACCTTGAATTCAATTTAGAGATTTGCAGCTAAAAATACCTGCTCTAAGGTGTTCCCATGTTGATAATACATTGGGGAATTTGTTCATTTGTATTGACTTACTCCATCTCATTCCAACTTAGAGAATCAAGGACTCTCAGAGTCAGCAAAACCTCTAAATATTACATATTTCAATTTCATATCTAGTATATGAACCATGTCTGCAATGTCTCTATCATACATTTTTTTATGTTAAATATTTTTATCCAAGGAAAGCAAAGCCAATATCACCTAAACTTGACCAGATATATTTTGAAAGATCCTGTCTAATTAAGAATTATCTGAGATATCTCATTTGAGCTCAGAGATAAGAGGAGCTTGGAAGTCAAAACTCTCATTCTTAAAATAAGAAAAAGCTAAGCAAACTGAAAATAGTGATGTCTCTTGGGTGCAACGGAGAACTGAGATTGAAGGACAAACTGTTTTCTTGAAGTCTTGAGAGACAGGAGCATCCAGATTTGCAGCCAACATTTGTTTACCTGGAGGAGAAGCACTGAAACCATAAACTGGTAGAAAAATTAAGTGGTGATTTTAGTGAATTTCTGTAGATTGGATTACTGTTGTTGTCGGACACAGTAGGGGAAGGATAGGGCGAAATGAACTGAGAAAGTAGGATGCTTGGGGCTGGTGCACTGGGATGACCCAGAGGGATGATATGGGGAGGGAGGTGGAAGGAGGGTTCAGGATAGGGAACATGTGTACACCGTGGTGGATTCATGGTGATGTATGGCAAAACCAATACAATATTGTAAAGTAATTAGCCTCCAATTAAAATAAATAAATTTATATTAAAAATAAAATAAAATCACAGTTCAGTGTTACCCTCATCTCTGTCTTGCTTCCTTGTTTCAAGCATTCTTCTCCATTCCTAACTAAACATCCCCACTCAAATTTCTGTCATGGAGTTGGCTTCCAGGGAACCTGGATAAGCCACTACCTGTAAGAATTCATTCAAGTCACTTGCAGGGGTGTGGACAACTTGGTTCCCTCTCTGTTTTCTTGTCATGTCACATTTATAATACAAAATAGCATATATTCTCTGGAGAGTCACTTAATTGAAGAGTTTCTAGTCTGATGCAAATGGCTTGTGGATATTCACACAAAATGATATTCAGCTACAAATATTCAGCACAAAAGATAATTAAAAGAATTGTTTCCAACCTCTACACTGCATAAGGAGAGTTTTCTCAACATGGATGGTTGTACACAAAGGTATAGAATATAAGAGAAATGAAGCAATAATACATTAAAAGCAAAATATGTAAATCTATGTTTTGATCAACAGACTTCTGTAAGTCTTAAAAATAGCAATGGCAGAAACAAATGCTGCAGGGAATTTGAATTATTGACTAGGATATCCAGAAAGAGATTTTCAATTATGAATTATGATAATATTTTTAGCAATGTTTTTCTTTAGATGAATGTCATCAATAATTACTACATGTTTGCCATAAGAGTGAGGAGAAATCAGCAACTTTTCAGAAGAGAAAAAAAATGATTATATTGGACATAAGTAATAGTTATATAAATATGCTTCAGTCTGAAACAGTTGAAGAATACATAACCTTGGCTTAAGGAATTAATGTACCTTCCAAAGTACCAAAACTATTACTAAAATGAAAATGTAATCTCATAGTAAAATCAACTTATAATTATTAAAAAAGAGGTATAATTTTATATAAATTGAAAAATTACAACGAAACATTTGAAGATCCTTTTTATATAGTGGAAAGAATTAATAGAATTTTACTTTAACATCGAAATAAACCCTAAATTTTTTTCTCACGAGATGTCTTTCGTTTGTCTTTAGTCCGAGATTATATCACCGTAACGTAAAGTAACTCATATTTTGTCATAGATACTTCCTTGTGTACCTTTAAAGATCAAATTGACGTCTTCGTACCGAATATACATATACATAAGAATGTATATATCAATAAACCCGTATCAGAGGACACACCAATATACTCGTACGTACATACACACATCAACATATCCCATACACTCACACGACAACTCACTATTTAATGAGATCCCGTCGTCTTCCTTCTAAGGTGTATAAGATCAGATCCTAATTTATAACTAAAGGGATCTTTCATCATTTAATCTCTTACTTTTCTATAATTTCACATTGATGACAGTAGTTCGATATTTTATGTAAATAACTTCCATAAAAATACATACAAAAATATATGTTGTGAAGAGATTTATCCTTCTCTCTACTGAGAACGGGTACTCCTGAAATATAATATTGTTTCAGTATTCGTAGGACTAAATATGATATAACTAAGTGAATTATAATCATTTTGTCTATGAACCCCTGAAAGATTAGGTTCAAAGAGAGGTGTCGGTGGTCCTTTTATAAACTTGTCCTGTGAACGTAAGAATTGAAAATAAAAGTCTCTCATAGTCAAAGTGTCATTTCGTTTCTTATTAGGGAAGACGTTCAACCAAGACCAGGAGACTGACTAACGCACGTTGATGACTATCTTACCAAACTAAACGAGAGAGAAAAAAAGGAGGAACTAAAACTCAAGTGAAGAAATAGGGAGTGAGAGACAGAGGTGGATGGGGAGTATTAGGATAAAGAGAAGAACTTTACTAATGAAGTTATCTTTTAAAGACGATTGTGAACATCAGTCCCTCTTTCAAATGTTCGACAGATAAATCACTTACAATGTAATCATATAATTAATGTATTTGCTGACACTTAGACTTGGACCTTACGTGGGACTGTCCAAAGGACCGGCATAGAAAGGTTATACTGTCACGACTTGACTGAGTATGACTCCAGTAGAAGTGAGGACGGGGGTGAGGGTACCTTGAGACGAACGACACCATGGTGTCAACCCTTGGTCGTAATTTAAGTTTACTGACACCGGTGGATTTGAGAGGAACGGAGTACAAGAAAGGGGAGTCGTTGATAGACTTTGTACCATGAGAAATTAGTAGGAAGTGGAAGAAACACGTGTAAAGATGTGATAGGACAGGAAATTTAAGACTTTGAAAAGTAAACACTGTGGTCGTGGATGAAAGTACTATTCGTCGGAATGATTTAGAAGTCGAAGAAGTGACTCGATAGGTCGATGGAGAACGGAATTTATTTCTGAACAACTATGTGACTACCATAATAATAATAGTAACAATAATAACACGTGTCTTCTTATGAAATACGGTGTAGGTCGTTGTACCGACTTTCGGACTTTCATTCTAATCAAAAGAAGATGGAGAAGTAACGGAAAAGGTTTCAGAAGTAACGAAAAAGGTTTACAATGAGGGGACACTGTAAGATATCCTCCGTCACTAGTTTTGATAGGGGTTCTTTTTCTTTACGGTTTTCCGTTTTACCAACAGACTCCTCCGGAATGTTTATCGACTCTTTATAAGAGGAGTGAAAGGCAAAGGAGAAAAGGAAAGATATATCCATCTGAATGCAGAATTATAAAGAATAGCAAGGATAGATAAGAAAGCCTTCCTCAGTGATCAGTGCAAAGAAACAGAGGAAAGCAATAGATTGGGAAAGACTAGAGATCTCTTCAAGAAATTTAGAGATACCAGGGAGTATTTCATGGAATTACAGGCACAATAAAGGGCAGAAACAGTATGGGCCTAAAAGAAGCAGAAGATATTAAGATGAGGTGGCAAGACTACACAGAAGAATGGTACAAAAACGATCTTCATGACCAAGATAATCGTGATGGTGTGATCACTCATCTAGAGCCAGACATCCTGGAAAGTGAAGTCAAGTGGGCCTTAGAAAGCATCACTACGAACAAAGCTAGTGGAGGTGATGGAATTCCAGTTGAGCTATTTTAAATCCTGAAAGATGACACTGTGAAAGTGCTGCACTCATTATGCCAGGAAATTTGGAAAACTCAGCAGTGGCCACAGGACTGGAAAAAATCAGTTTTCATTCCAATCCCAAAGAAAGGCAATGCCAAAGAATGTTTAAACTAATGCACAATTCCCCTCTTCTCACATGCTAGCAAAGTAATGCTCAAAATTCTCCAAGCTAGTCTTCAATAGTATCTGGGGCTTCCCAGGTGGCTCAACAGTACAGAATCCACCTGCAATGCAGGAGATCCAGGTTCAGTCCTTGGGTCAGGAAGATCCTTGGAGGATGGCATGACAACCCATCTTGCCTGGAGAATCCCAAGGACAGAGGAGCCTGGCGGGCTACAGTCCATATTGTCCCAAAGAGTTGAACACAACTGAAACGACTTAGCCTGCATGCATAGCCACACCTATTTCCTTGATGCTCCCAGTAGTTCATCTTTCTTTTGGCTTCACTCTTGTTGCTCTCAGTGTATGTTTTATGGTCCCTGGTTAATACTATCAACGATGTTGCATTTCTGCCTCTGTTTCATTCTCCCAGCAAAACTCCAACCCTGGGTTCATGCCACTGACTTCCTGGGGCTAAGGGAGTTTGAATGAAACAAGTCAGCCTTCAAGATTGATGCAGCTCCAAAAATCATATTCTCCAACCTCAGATAGTACCTCAACCTTTGACAATTATTTCACTTGTTCTTGGTTCCTTACTTCTGTTCTCCATAGCAATTGCACTATCCCTGCACTTGCCCCCTGTCTGTCAGCAGATGACTTCACTTTCCTAGTTCCTACATCAAAATGAAACAGTTAAGTATCAGTTACTTCACTCTTCTGCCCCAAATTGACTAGTATCAGAATGTAGCTGCATTCCTTTCTTATAATCTCAAAGGAAAAGGTGCTAAACAGCACCAGCTGCTACAACAGGTAACCCTAAAAATACCTGAGTGCAGTAATCACAGCTCCATGTCTATGTTTATTTTACATATAATTGCAAAATCTTCTTTGTGGATTTGTCTTTTATGTATACCATAAAAGACATGTATCATTTTATCAACATAGAGGTAGTTGGCTTAGAGACTGCTTTCACTGTTCAGGGAGTTCACAAGGTTTCCCACTGTTTATTCAGGGTCATGCAGCCAAGGATGACTTGCTCCTCAGATGACAGGCACCTAGTATTTCTGCCACCAGGATGACTTTGGTTTTATCAAAACCATCTTTGACAGTCTCTTCTCCTGATCTTCCCATTTAGCTTCTGAATGTTCTGTTTTACCAGTGTCACATCTAGCTATTAGATTAATTTATGTTTTAACTGATTGATCTATTGTTTTCAACATTGCCATGGTTTGTACTTTGTAACATGTGTGTGTGTGCTCAGTCATGTCCAACTCTTTGCAACCCCCTGGACTATAGCTCACAAGGCTTCTCTGCCCATGGAATTTTCCAGATAAGAATACTGGAGTGGGTTGCCCTTTCCTACTCGCCCACCCAGGGATCAAACTTATGTCTCTTGCATTGGCAGGCGGATTCTTTTCCACTGTGCTACTTGGGAAGTCCTGTGATTTGTAACAGTCTGAGCCAAGTAAAAGTATGCCTTTTGGCAGGAGCAGGCTGTTGCCAGTCTTTCAGGCTGCTCCACAATTTCATTGGATGGATGCAGTATGGTACTGCACTGCTGCACTATGGAGCAAGACTTGGGGAGCCTGGGAGCTCAATCCTCACCAGCTTCCCCACCCGCAGCCTCCTTGTGTATGGTGGTGTGTGTTTGTGGAAGGATGGGGGACAACACGAATGGATGCTGCAGGCTGGATGCTGCTCCCACACTGTATAGATCTTGTATAGCCCAGCTTGGGAAGATGGAATTTGCCAACATTCGATGGCTGTCAGATCTACTCAGGATAGATTTCCACTCCAGAAAGCTGAGAAACTAGAATTTGCATTTTGGCTACTGAGCCCACAGTACGAGTTCTCCTTTAATACAGAGTTTTAAGGAAATAGGAGACTACATGTGCTTTTCATCTATTGATAAAGCCATTTCTTCTCTATGTAGCAGGAATGGGGACTAGAGGAATGGCCACACTGCCTTGGCCCATCACCTGCTTGGTATAGGCCTTCCATAGCATGGTGCTCTGGGAAGCAGGGTCTGCTGATGTTCACTGGCTGTTGAATCCACTAGGAATAGCTCTTCCACCCCAGGGATCTGAGGGAGGTGGAAACTACTGGAACAGTCTTTAGCAGCACAAAAGGGCAAGGGTATGGATGCAGTTTTTAACTCTCCTGTCAGGAGCCCCCACACACCCAGTTTTTTCACTAAGCTTCATAGATTATGTTGTATTAATGTTTCTCAAATTGTTGTAAATCCTTTGATCAATCTCCTGTTGTTGCTAATTTAGAACAGTTTAATAGCTATCTCTCTGAAGGAGAAATTTCCTCCAGCTTCTCCAAATTTCATCCACACTGCCATTCTAGAAGTCCCATCTCTGCATTCATTATATTTTATCCAAAAATCTGATTTTCTGTTATTAATATCAGTAAATGAATCTGCTGTACACTCAGATAGCTGGGTAAATTTTCCTAGATTTCTCTGTTTCCTTCATCTCTATATCTAGTTAATCAGTAATTCCTGCTAATCTCATCTCATCTCCTAGATATGCTTCCAATCTCTCTATACTTCTGTAGTCCCACTATTTACCATTCTACTTAAGACTCATCTCCTCTCTCCTGCAGTATTAGAATGGTATCCTAAATAATCTCTGTGCTCTCATTCTTGACCATCTTAAATCTGTGTTTTTTACCCAATTCAGAATAACCTGTATAAGATGTGAATCATTACAATCACCTACTAGACAACCTTTAATGACTTGTGCATAGAATGAATTACTAAATCCTATCATGATTTTATATCATGACCCCACATGTGAAAATCTCCAGTCTTACCACCCAGTATCTTGCCTTTTATCCCCTGTCCATGTGTTTCACTTAGGGTATTTACTTCATATTTTCATTCTTTTATACAGATTATTTCTTTACTTGGAATACTTATCTATCTTCCTTTCTTTTGATAATTTTTATTGCTTAAGGATGCAATTCAGATATTTTATTCCTCAGAGAGCATTTCAGGATCCTCAGGTTCAACTTGTGAAATGTGAAATAAAATGGAATCACTTAGGTCAAGGTGTTTTTAAAAGGAGGAGGCCATTGAGTAGGTGTGTCATGTATATCCTCACTGCATAGAATCATGAACTATTGAACTGGATCCGACTGCAAATATCCTAAGATGTCAAGAAGTCTACAAGAACCCCCTACAACTTGCTCTATTAAGGGACTTTTGCTTAGTGATAGACTTAGCAGTTGATCACATTTAACTAAGACTAGCTTTCTGCTGCCAACACCAATCAAAATTCTTTGTAAACAACTTAAATAAGCATTCAGTCTTGAGAATGCCTGAATTTTGCTCCCTAATAGGACACTGTTTGGGTACCTACCCAAATCTCTATATCCTGAATTATAATTGTTTGATCCCAGTGAATGCTTTGATAGATCATTGCTTCTTAGAACTGACAAGATTGACAAGGTAAATGTCCCATTTTTTGCTCTCTTAACTCCTAGTGAAAACCCCTCCATATCATCAACTTGATTTTATTATCTGTTAAATTCCTCTTGCCATATTCTGAGTTTCATTAGGCAGAGGCTATGTTTTCTTCTTCCAACTTCTCAATGACTTCTTACTTTTTCGAGGATGGATAGTGAAATGCTTAAAACGATGTACAAGGCTCTGAGTAAACCATATGGTCTTTTTTCTTGAGGCCTTTGCAGATATTACTCTGTTTGGAATGGCCTCTCACATTCTGCTCCTACTCTGACCTCCCCTCAAACATTGACATGCACATTCCTTCTCCTTGTAAACTTGAATTCATCCTTCTGCTTTCTCTTTAAATACCATTTTACTGGGGAAAGATTTCCAGATCTTAATATGCAGATGACACCACCCTTATGGCAGAAAGTGAAGAGGAACTAAAAAGCCTCTTGATGAAAGTAAAAGAGGAGAGTGAAAAGCTTGGCTTAAAGCTCAACATTCAGAAAACGAAGATCATGGCATCCGGTCCCATCACTCCATGGGACATAGGTGGAGAAACAGTGGAAACAGTGTCAGATTTTATTTTTGGGGGCTCCAAAATCACTGCAGATGGTGATTGTAGCCATGAAATTAAAAGACGCTTACTCCTTGGAAGAAAAGTTATGACCAACCTAGACAGCATACTCAAAAGCAGAGACATTACTTTGCCGACTAAGGTCCATCTAGTCAAAGCTATGGTTTTTCATGTATGGATGTGAGAGCTGGACTGTGAAGAAAGCTGAGCGCCGAAGAATTGATGCTTTTGAACTGTGGTGTTGGAGAAGACTCTTGAGAGTCCCTTGGACTGCAAGGAGATCCAACCAGTCCATTCTGAAGGAGATCAACCCTGGGATTTCTTTGGAAGGACTGATGCTAAAGCTGAAACTCCAATACTTTGGCCACCTCATGCGAAGAGTTGACTCATTGGAAAAGACCCTGATGCTGGGAGGGACTGGGGACAGGAGAAGGGGCGACCGAGGATTAGATGTCTGGATGGCATCACTGACTCGATGGACAGGAGTCTGAGTGAACTCCGGGAGTTGGTGATGGACAGGGAGGCCTGGCATGCAGCAATTCATGGGATCACAAAGAGTCGGACATGACTGAGCGCCTGAACTGAACTGAACTGACTGAAAATTGGATTAACTCCCACTTATATTCCCTAGATATTTCTTTTAGTGTTTCTTCTTATCAGTTTGGGTTTCCCAGGTGGCACTAGTGGTAAAGAACCCACCTGTCAGGGCAGGAGACATAAGAGATATGAGTTTGATCCCTGGGTGGGGAAGATCCCGTGGAGGAGGGCATGGCAACTCACTGCAGTATTCTTGCTTGGAGAATCCTATGGACAAAGGAACCTGGCAGTTTTCAGTCCACAAGATTGCAAAGAGTGGAACTTACTGAAGCAACTTAGCATGCATGCATATCAACTTATAATTATAGATTTTTCTGATTATTTGATTAATGCCAGCCTTTTCCCAGAAAGATTTAACTCTGTTGACAGGGATTGTATTTACTTTGTTTTCCCTTCTACCCAAATGCTTTGCCCAATGCCTGGCACTTAGAACACATTCAATAAATAAACAGGTTGCCTAAGCTCATGAATGACTTATTTACTTTTACAGAGACATTGATACTTGACTCCATGCTTCATGTATAATAGACTTTAAACTGTGGTTTTTGAACTGAAATTTATGTTGCAAAAGAAATATGTATACTATCATGTAAGAAATGAATTGCCAGTCTATGTTCAATGCAGGATGCAGGATGCTTGGGGCTGGTGTATGGGGATGATCTGGAGGGAAGATGTGGGGTGGGAGGTGGGAGGGGGGTTCATGTTTGGGAGTTCGTGTAAAAAAATAAATAAATACAAAAAAAAAAAAAAAAGACTGACATTCATGAGATGTTTCACAGTGAAAAATGAAACTAGTAGGAAAGCGCGAAAACAAATCATATTTATATTTCAACTTTTCACTGAATTATTTTTATTGGCAACAGGTTAATATTAAGTATATTCAATATTTTGGGCCTGTCAATTAGATAGGCTAGGCTTAGATTTTCACAAGTGTATGAAAATATCAGTTTTCCTTTTTCTCATCAGAGATTCCTCTGTGAAGTCTTGGTTGAAACCCTTCCATCCCCTAACCTGTCATGTGTTGAGTAAATCAACTCTGCCCAGAAGGGATCTCAGCATGTGTGGAACCTGTCTCTATCATTTCACTTGATTGAATTAAATAATTTGTCTACATGCCTGTCTTCTGGGCTGGAATATGGGCTCTTTGGGGAAGCCATTTTGTCTTTTAATCTTCTTGTCCTCAGCATCTATGATGCTATCTGGCACAAATAGGTTTTCAGTTAATATTTGTTCAATGAATAAATGAGTCAATTAACGAGTGTCTCAGAGTCACTAAATGCTTTTCATAATGAAAATGATAATAAATGGCTTCACCTAGAATTACTTATCTGAAAAAGCCTTTATCCTCACAATAAGTAAGCCAAACAATTAATATATTTGCTGAGTTTTCTTTTCACATGACACATTTATGTGCCTACTTTTAATCTTTTTGTCATTTACTCATGTATCTGCTTCAGTGTGCTATCTTCTCTTGTGGAAAACTTTTATTTTTAATCTTCTTGTCCTCAGCATCTATGATGCTATCTGGCACAAATAGGTTTTCAGTTAATATTTGTTCAATGAATAAATGAGTCAATTAACGAGTGTCTCAGAGTCACTAAATGCTTTTCATAATGAAAATGATAATAAATGGCTTCACCTAGAATTACTTATCTGAAAAAGCCTTTATCCTCACAATAAGTAAGCCAAACAATTAATATATTTGCTGAGTTTTCTTTTCACATGACACATTTATGTGCCTACTTTTAATCTTTTTGTCATTTACTCATGTATCTGCTTCAGTGTGCTATCTTCTCTTGTGGAAAACTTTTATTGATCTTGAAAAAAACCCCACAAGTCTAAAGTTCATTTTTAAGGAAAATTTCATACAACTAAGAGCTTATAGTTCTAGTTATATTAACAACATAAAAATAATTGTTCCCCTATTTTCAGATAGCATCTTCCTTTGAAGCCTCCAAAATTCTTATATAAAGGAAAAAAGAAAGTTCTCAGTTTTGTGATCTAACTCTTGAGGTCACATTATTCTAGTTACCCCCTCAAAGTGTAATGATACAGTAAAATATAATGTAAACTAACAGCTGTAGTGATTATATAATATTTTCCATTAAAAATCTCATTAGTACTCTAAAGACATTTCACTTATAATGCACGTCAGCAACTGTTTGTGTATAGATTGTTATCTGTACTTCTTTCTCAAGTTGGACTGATTACTACCAGCTAATGAGACTGTATTAAAAAAAAATCATTATCATAGTATACTTGGCTTAATTTGCTATCTAATATGCTAATATACTATGCACTATGTGATGTTATGAGGCACAGGAAGGGTTGTTAACCTCATCAGGTTTTAGAGCATCCTCAAAACCCCTGAAATCAGCCACACAGTGTTTTTGACATTGACATCCTCTGGGGAAGAGTTGTCTTAGAATTTTTTAAAAAGCAATTCTGTATCCCAGTTCTAATGACTAACTCATGTTATCTTTCTACTGGACAAGTATAAGGTTTCTCTGGGACCTCTTTGATTTAACCAGTGTGTTTTATATTCTATTAACATAATGACTTGTTTTTACGCAGATAAATTCTTCATTGGTTAGGAAATTTGAGAATTCTGTCCTTTAAGAGACAATTTCAAAATATATTGACTATTTTTGTCTTCACTGATTACATTTTAATTTATTTATTTTTATAAATCTCAACTCATCAGTTCAATAGAGTTTGATAAGTGAATGGGATTCTAATAGATAAGAAAGTCTATCTGTGGGCATGGATGGTAGCACAGACATTAGAGGATATTAAGAGAGCAAGAGAGCCATTAGCCTACAAGACCATTAGAGTGAAAAGTTTTCCTAGACTGAGGGGTTCATTTTCATTTCCTCCAGTACAGGCTTGTGAAGGGAAGTGTTTAAGACATACAAACAATGCTAGAGCATTGCATAAGAAGAAGAAAAAGAAAAACTAAATACAAAAGTATAATACATCTCAATAGTTACTTACTTCTGTGTCATCACTTGCAGATGCTGACTTATAATTACAGAAGAAAAATGTAGGCAAACAGAACTAAAACATAGCTTACTCATTTCCCCAATAAAATTAGGTTTAATTCAAGCAAAACAAGAAACCAAAGGATTTAAAGAGACAAGAACATAAAAGGTTACTTATGAAGCTATTTCCTGTGTTTTGTTGATTGACATTTTCATCTGGAGGGACCTGTCACATTATATCCTAATGTGGACAAGCACAGGTAGAAATAGAGCAGCAGCAAGCCAGCTGATTTACACAATACTTTCCAGCATTGATTTTTAACTCCACATGTGAATGTTAGCTCCATCTAGGCCAAAAACTATCCTCCAAAGCAGCCTCATTTGAACCTTTATGGTGTACTTAATATGCTCTGGATTTCAGTGACCCTGTCAGAACAGAGGCTGAGCTCTACCCAGTGTTAAAATGTGTTTTCCAGCCTTATGTCAGAGTCCTTTAGCACTGCAACATTTGTAATTTCTGAACAATTCCTATAAAACTTAGGGGTTGTTGACCTGAACAAAACTCCCTATGACTGGCAGTCATTCTCTCTCTCGTTTCACTTTCCAGGTTGATGAAAATCAATACTTTCTCTCATAGAATTCTGGCTTTCCAAGCAGTGTTCAGGTTCATGTGAAATGTGTGGAGCATATAGAGGGACAAGGGTGGTTATTTTATCTTCCAGAGCCGTTTCCTGCATTCATCCAAGTAAGAGACAATGCTGGAAATGTTACATGAAGCAATCTTTTGAAATTAGCCAGTTTGTACTTTTGGATGGAGTCAGTGTTATTTTTGAAAATAGTTCACTATGTTGTAACTTCTAGCTTCAATCAGATTCCTCTCAAATTAAAATCTTAAAACCTAATGCCCATTATTCTCATACTATTTGATTTCAATTATCACAGATTTATTATTGAAAACTACAGCTACTGTATGCTAGAGATTAAAAAGCAACAGCTAAGAAGAACGGAGTGCTGTATGTGACCTCCTATTAAGCTTTTAGTCTTCATTCCCTTGACAAATGAAGAGAACTAGATTTACTAGGTATTCTTCTCATTTGTTTTGTCTTGTTTGTTGGTTTGTTTTTGGAAGAAGCTCTTTACGGTATGTAACTTTCTTAAAATTAATGTAACTAGACATTCTGAAAATGATTCCATTTCCTCTTGTCTGGGCTGGTAAAAGATAACACAATCTTCTATGTGATAAATTCATGTCTATGCCATGCTCTAAGCCAAGAGTTGGCAAACTTTTTCTGTAAAGGGCCAGATAGTAAATAGGCTTTGTGGGTTCCATATTTTCTTTCACAGCTGCTCAACTTCTGACATAGTAATGTAAAAGCAACCATAAATAACATGTACATGAATGAGTGTGGCTGTATTTTAATAAAACTTTATTTACAAAATCAGGTACTGGGTCAGACTTGGGCCTCAGGGAATAGCTTGATAAATCCTGATCAAAGCTAATGGTTCTCAAACTTTGGTTCACACTGGGAGCTTGGCTCAGACCAGTATTGGGGACCTACCACATAGCTAATGAATAGGATGGATGCATTCTGATTCTTTGTAAATAGTATATATAAAAGGAGAATGTATATATTTAGTAAGCATTGCCAGTGATTTTGAGATATCTCAAAGTATATGTCATTGCTTTAGGGTATGTAATTCTTTTAATTTTATTTTTTATCTATTTATGCTTTGACTGTGCCATGCATTTTGTGGGATCTTAGTTCCCTGACCAGGGACTGAACCCAAACCCTCAGCAGTGAAAGCAAGAGTTTTAACCACTGGTCTCCCAGGGAATTCCCTAGGGCATATAATTCTTGCAAGTTTTATTCCACATTTCCTGGATAAGGGACTCAATTGTCTTCATTCTCCTTGATTCTTATAAAATATTCTTACAAATTTAGACCAGCCTATTGCTTTCATGTTGGAGAAGGCAATGGCAACCTACTCCAGTTCTCTTGCCTGCAAAACCCCATGGATGGAGGAGCCTGGTAGGCTGCAGTCCATGGGGTCGCTAAGAGTTGGACACAACTGAGCGACTTCACTTTCATTTTTCACTTTCATGCGTTGAAGAAGGAAATGGCAACCCACTCCAGTGTTCTTGCCTGGAAAATCCCAGTGACGGGGGAGCCTGGTGGGCTGCCGTCTATGGGGTCACACAGAGCCGGACAGGACTAAAGCGACTTAGCATCGCTTTCATGTGGCTTCCCTGGTGTCTCAGATTGTAAAAGCATCTGCTTGCAATGTGGGAGACCAGGATTCGTTCCTTGAGTCAGGAAGAACCCCTGGAGAAGGAAATAGCAACCCAGTCCAGTCTTGCCTGGAAAATTCTTGGATACAGGGACCCCTTAGGCTACAGTCCACGGAGTTGCAGAGTCAGACATGACTGAGCGACTTCACTCAGTCATTGCTTTGCTACTTTTCCAGATACCAGGTGTTTTGAAATCAAAGGGGTGGAAATCTTTCTGCACAAATAATGTGTCAGTGTGGCTAAGACACTGAATTTTCTTAGTGAAAGCATTCATGTAAATGATAGTTGAAAAACAACCTTGCCAAGTCTATAATCCTGCTGCTCAGACATAGCAGCTGGCATTTGAAGTCAATGTTTGCAAAATGAAAAACAGAAAAACGTTTAAAGTGTATTAAACATTTACTATTTGCCTAGGGCCACTCAAATCTTTATATCTTTTAATCTACTTAATTCTTATATCAATCTTTTGGTATTACTACCTCCTCCACCCTATTTTGTTATTGTTGTTGTTGTTTTAACATGTAAGGAAAGAGGTTCACAGAAGTTTTAAGGAACTTATTGAAGTCCATACTGTAAATGACAGTGTGAAGGTTTTCGCCCAGGCATTTTCACTGCATAGATAAGACTCTTAACCTTTATTCTATACATATTTTTCTTATTATTCAAGGAGAATGCATAAGAGAAAAAGCAATGGTAATGTAATATAGTTCAGAGAAAAATAAGAAAATAGTACCAAATCTATATAGAATTACATAGTGATTTGAAATAAATATTTTAAAAAGACATCTGGTGATAGTAATAAAGGGAGGCTACAGGGGAATTTGGGTTGTTGGCAATACTCACATTGTAATGTTCCAAAGTAGAAATGTTTAGAAAATGCATAGTTACAAAGAATCCAGGTAGAAAAGAATCAGTTGCAAGATGTGATATGATGAAAAAAATAAATCTACTGTTAAACAGATCGAGTGTTTACACTTCATGTGATTTTTAAAAATCAAAGATGTTAGCTCTATGGCTGTAGTTTAATTGGATTTTTAAAATATTGTGAATAAAGACTTCTAAATAAACTGATGTGTAGTTCTTGAGAATCTAGAGAATTATGTATAAAGTTGGAGGTAATTATGCTGTACCAGTGTACACAAGAAACTGTAGAGAGAGGCTTTTGAAATGGTGGCACTTGGAAGGGTAGGTGGAAGGCAAAACTGACATTTGCACAACAGAAGATAAAAGAGTGAACCCAAAGGAAATCTAATTCTAAGCGGTAATTGGTATAAGAACTGAGCTCCAGTTTGCTAGGGTACCAAATCAATACACAAAAATTTGGGGGCTTCTGTGCACTAATAGTAAACTATCAGAAAGAGAAGTAAAGAAAATAATCCCATTTCACAATTGCATCAAAAAGAATAAAATATCTAGGAATAAGTTTAACCAAGAAGTTGAAAGACCTATATATTGAAAACTACAAGACATTAATGAAAGAAATAACAGAGGTCACAAATAAATGGACATAACAGAGGTCACAAATAAATGCTCATGAACTGGAAAAATCAACATTGTTAAACTGTCCAAATTACCCAAAGCAATATTTAGACTGAGTGCAATCTCTATGAAAATTCCAATGATATTTTTCACAGAAATAGAGCAAACAATCTTAAATTGTATGAAACCGTGAAAAACCTTGAAAAAACAATGATGCCATGATCTTCGTTTTCTGAATGTTGAGCTTTAAGCCAACTTTTTCGCTCTCCTCCTTCACTTTCATCAAGAGGCTTTTTAGCTCCTCCTCACTTTCTGCCATAAGGGTGGTGTCATCAGCATATCTGAGGTTATTGATGTTTCTCCCGGCAATCTTGATTCCAGCTTGTGTTTCTTCCATTCCAGCGTTTCTCATGATGTACTCTGCATATAAGTTAAATAAGCAGGGAGACAACATACAGCCTTGACGTACTCCTTTTCCTATTGGGAACCAGTTTGTTGTTCCATGTCCAGTTCTAACTGTTGCTTCCTGACCTGCATACAGAAAGGTCTCTTTACTAAGTGGTATTGGGAAAACTAGATAGCCATATGCAAAAGAGAATGAAACTACACCACTATCTACATAAAAACTGACTCAAAATGGATTAAAAATTTAAAGATAATGCCTGACATTGTAAAACATCTAGAAGAAAACATATGTAGTAAGCTCCTTGCCATAAATAAGTGGAACATCATACTAAAAAGCTTTGCACAACAAAGGAAACCACTAACAAAATGAAAAGGCAACCTACTGAATAAGAGTAAACACTTGTATATCATATGTATGATGTGAGTACTGTGGTAAGTCACTTCAATTGTGTCCGACTCTTTGCGACCCTGTGGACTATAGCCCTCCAGGCTTCTCTGTCCCTAAGATTCTCCGGGCAAGAATACTGGAATGGGCTATCGTTTCCTTCTCCAGGGGATCTTCTCAACTCAGGGATAGAACCTGTGTCTCTTCTGTTTCCTACATTGGCTGGCAGGTTCCTTACCACTAGTGACATCTGGAAAGCCCATCACATTTATGATAAGGGGCTAATATCCAAAATATATAAAGAACTCACACAATAGTAAAAAAAAAAAAATACGATTAAAAAATAGACTGAAGGTCTGAATAGAAATTTTTCCAAAGAAGACATATAAATGTCTGATAGGTCCATTAAAATATCCTCAACATCATTAATCATCAGGAAAATACAAATCAAAACAATGAGATATTACCATACACCTGTTAGAATTGCTATTATCAAAAAGACAAGACATAACAATTGCTAGTGAGGATGTGAAAAAAAGAAAACCTTTTGCATGGTTGGGGAGATTATAAATTGATGCATTAACTCTGGTAAACAGTATGAGGTTTAAAAAAATTAATAGAATTGTCATATGATCCAGAAATTCCACTTCTGAGTATTTATCTGAAAAAGATGAAAATACTAATTTAAAAAGTTAGTGTTTATTGCAGTATTGTTTACAAAAGCCAAGACATGGAAGTAACCTGTGTCAATCAGTGGGTGACTGGATAAAGAAATAGTGATACACACACACACACACACACACACACACACATACTAGAGTGTTGATTCAGCCATAAAAAGTGAAATCTTCCCATTTCTGACAACATGGCTGGACCTTTAGTGCATTATGTTAGGTGAAACAAGTCAGACCTGAAAAGATGAATACCTCTTATACATGGAATCTTTAAAAAAGAAAGCCACAAGCTCATAGATATAGAGAACATTGGTAGTTGCCAAAAGTGAGGATTGGTGGTTGGAAAAAAAAATAAAGTAAAACAACAACAAAACAAAAACAAAACTCTCTTACTAGATTTAAGAAAACCGAATAAATGAATACTCCACACTTGTCTTAATATTGATATCATGCCTGGTACCACAGTGTATATTCACTAAATATTGACCAACAGTCTGACTCAGGACTGTGTGACAAGGAATTCATGGGCTTTTCATACCTATAACATTTCTCATTTATAAAAAAAAATCACTGAAATAAACTTACACCCCATGTAGTGGGATTAAATGTCCAGTGCACCCAGCAATTTCAGGGCAAGCCCTACTACCTAAGTTGTTTGCTTCATGCAACTGAAAAACCCTAGATTGTTCTATGGAAGTTTGCTTATGTTAAGTTAGAGAAGAATTTTTCACTGGTATTTTATGTCATTTATATTTACAAGGAAATCTTTTACTACTGGGGACCAAAATGAGGTATTTATTTCATCTGTGCAGTTGTGTTATGGCTGACATCATTTTTACATACACATTAGATTTCTAGTTGATCAACTAACCTCAGTCAAAATCATAAGGAAGGCATTACTTATGTAGTGACAATAAAGAATAAAGAAGTACTCCTTTGCTAAAGCATGATGTGTGGGAAATCTTTATTTTAATGCAGATGTTGTAATTATCAACTTTAAAACATATTTATTTTCTCAAGCATGAAAAATAATTAACTTACCTTTAAATCTTTTTTATTTCTCCTCTGAGAGGTTGAAGGTTATAAAAGCTTGCAAACTAATATTCATTGAAAAATACAAGTGATCTTTTGGAAGAGTGAATAATCTGTTTCTTAATGCTGTTTCTTTATTCAGAACTAAGTTTCATTAATTAGAAATGACAAAAGTATATTTCCTTATCATAGAGAATGTCTCACCCAGGATATTTTATTTTCTTTCTTTCTGTGGTACAATTTCCAAGAATCCCTAGAGAGAAGACACTGGGAAGAACTAGGACAGCCTATGTACATGGGTATTTCCTATGAGTTCATCTTTTTATATGTATGCATGCTGTGTGTGTGTGTTTGTATGTGTTCTATTGTATACTCAGTGAAATGATCTCCGGAATAGAGTGCAAATATATCCCAAAGATCGTCCATGGTAGTATACAGTTCACCTATGTGCTTGCATGTTCAGTCACTTCATTTGTGTCTGATTCTTTGCAATCCCATGTACCAGTCAGCCAGGCTCCTCTGTCCAGAGGGTTTGCCTGTCAAGAATACTGTATACTCAGTGAAATGATCTCTGGAATAGAGTGCAAATATATCCCAAAGATCGTCCATGGTAGTATACAGTTCACCTATGTGCTTGCATGTTCAGTCACTTCATTTGTGTCTGATTCTTTGCAATCCCATGTACCAGTCAGCCAGGCTCCTCTGTCCAGAGGGTTTGCCTGTCAAGAATACTGGCGCTGGCTGCCATGCCCACCTCCAGGGGATCTTCCCCACCCAGGGATACAATGCTCATCTCCTGTCTCCTGCACTGCTGGTGGATTCTTTATGGCTGAGCCACCAGGGATGTGCTTTTTAAAGTTATGTAACATTCTGTACTGTGAATATACAATTATTCAACATTTGAAGTTGACAAGCAGTGCCACAATAATTAGTCTTGCACATATATATGTTTTTATTTTTGCCAGTGTGTTTTTTAGATAGATCTTTGAAAGTAGAATGTAGGCTCCACAGATAAAATGTGTGTGTTCATTTCAGTAGGTATTACCAAACCAGCTATATCTGAGGGTGTTTGCCCTCCCACAGCCTCACCAAAAAAAAAAAAAAAAATGCTTTCAAACATTTAGGTGTTTCCAATCTGATAGTAGATAAATATTTCAATGAGTTTTAGTTGAAGTTTTCTTATTATGAGAAGGCTGAATAGTTTTCTTATCATGAAAGCCTTTTAATCAATTTCTTAAGGTTAAGGTCCATTTGCACTTCTGTTTTCTATGAACTATTTATTTCTGTATTGTTGTTAGCATCTATTGTCTTTAACATTTTGTGTAATTCTCATACGCTAGTAAAGTAATGCTCAAAATTCTCCAAGCCAGGCTTCAGCAATATGTGAACCGTGAACTCCCTGATGTTCAAGCTGGTTTTAGAACAGGCAGAGGAACCAGAGACCAAATTGCCAACATCCGCTGGATCATGGAAAAAGCAAGAGAGTTCCAGAAAAACATCTATTTCTGCTTTATTGACTATGCCAAAGCCTTTGACTGTGTGGATCACAATCAACTGTGGAAAATTCTGAAAGAGATGGGAATACCAGACCACCTAACCTGCCTCTTGAGAAATCTGTATGCAGGTCAGGAAGCAACAGTTAGAACTGCACATGGAACAACAGACTGGTTCCAAATAGGAAAAGGAGTACGTCAAGGCTGTATATTGTCTCCCTGCTTATTTAACTT
>SJYX01024654.1:153520-177062 GCA_006410675.1 Oreotragus oreotragus
CTGTGAAGAAAGCTGAGCGCCGAAGAATCGATGCTTTTGAACTGTGGTGTTGGAGAAGACTCTTGAGAGTCCCTTGGACTGCAAGGAGATCCAACCAGTCCATTCTGAAGGAGATCAACCCTGGGATTTCTTTGGAAGGAATGATGCTAAAGCTGAAACTCCAGTACTTTGGCCACCTCATGCGAAGAGTTGACTCATTGGAAAAGACTGATGTTGGGAGGGATTGGGGGCAGGAGGAGAAGGGGACGACCGAGGATGGGATGGCTGGATGGCATCACGGACTCGATGGACGTAAGTCTGAGTGATCTCTGGGAGATGGTGATGGATAGGGAGGCCTGGGGTGCTGCGATTCATGGGGTCGCAAAGAGTCAGACACGACTGAGTGACTGAACTGAACTGAAGTTAAATTAAAATGTTTTGTTGATTTGGGGCTTTGTGTCATACTTAGTAAGATTTTCTCTGATCCCCAATTGTAAAGATGAACATATTTTCTTCTACTACCTGTATAATTTCACTTCTTTACATTCAATTCTCTAATGCATTTAGAGTTTGTAAATTTTAATTAATACACTCATTGTTTTTTTCCTATAAAGACATTCATTTTCATCAACACTTCCTATTAAAAAGAGTAATTTTCTCTTGAGATTTGAGATGCTGCCATTATTGTGTTTGGAATTTGATTTGCAGTTAAACTATTTCTGGATTATCTATTCTGATCTATCGGGGAAGGCAATGGCACCCCACCCCAGTACTCTTGCCTGGAAAATCCAATGGACGGAGTAGCCTGGTGGGCTGCAGTCCATGGGATCGCTAACAGTCGGACAGACTGAGCGACTTCACTTTCACTTTTCTCTTTCATGCATTGGAGAAGGAAATGGCAACCCACTCCAGTATTCTTGCTTGGAGAATCCCAGGGATGGGGGAGCCTGGTGGGCTGCCGTCTATGGGGTCACACAGAGTCGGACAGGACTGAAGTGACTTAGCAGCAGCAGCAGCATTCTGATCTATACAACTGTCTCTATTGATACAATTTTTTTTTTTTAATTACAGAGGTTTTATAGCATGTGTCAATGTTTAGTGGGCTATACCACTATCAAACCAGGGATTTATTTCCCAGTGTTTTTTTTTTTTTTCTTTTAAACTTCTTGTTTGCTTTCCAAATTAGTTTCATTTATTTTTAATATTCATTTTTAACAGATTGACAATTGGTTTACAATATTGATTTGATTTCTGTCATACATCAGCATGAATTAATGGTACTTGTACATATGTCTTCTCCCTCTTGAATCTCTCTCCCACCTCCCACCCCTCTAGGTAATTACAGAGCTCCAGTTTGAGTTCCCTGAGTCATATAGTAAATTCCCACTGCCTATTTACATATATTAGTATATACACCTCCATGCTACTCTCTTCCTCTCCCTCTTCTCCCCCGCCCTTACCCATTAGTCTGTTCTCTATGTCTGCATCTCCATTACTGCTCTGTGAACAGATTCATCAGTACCATCCTTCTAGATTCCATATATATATATGTGTTAATATGGTAGTTTTAGCCCTAGTTTTTAAATAAATCTCCATACTGTCTTTCATAGTGGCTGTATCAATTTACATTCCCACCATCAGCGTAGGAGAGTTCCCCTTGCTCCACACCCTCTCCAGCACTTGTTTCTGTGGAGTTTTTGTTTATGGCCACTCTGTCTGGGGTGAAGAGATATCTCTTTGTAGGTCTGATATGCATTTCTCTAACAATGAGTGATACTGAGCGTCATTTCATGTGTTTATTAGCCATCTATATGTCTTCTTTGGAGAAATGTCTGTTTAGGTCTTTTGCCCACTTTAGATGTGGGGCTGTCTCTTATACACATCTAGATGTGTATAAGAGACAGTCTCCATACTGTCTTTCATAGTGGCTGTATCAATTTACATTCCCACCATCAGCGTAGGAGAGTTCCCCTTGCTCCACACCCTCTCCAGCACTTGTTTCTGTGGAGTTTTTGTTTATGGCCACTCTGTCTGGGGTGAAGAGATATCTCTTTGTAGGTCTGATATGCATTTCTCTAACAATGAGTGATACTGAGCGTCATTTCATGTGTTTATTAGCCATCTATATGTCTTCTTTGGAGAAATGTCTGTTTAGGTCTTTTGCCCACTTTTTGATTAGGTTATTTGCTCTTCTGGTATTGAGTTGCATGAGCTGCTTGTAGGTTTTTGGAAATTAATTCTTTGTCAATTGTTTCCTTTGCTATTATTTTCTCCTGTTCTGAGGGTTGTCTTTTCACCTGGTTTAGTTTCTTTAGTTGAGCAAAAGCTTTTAAATTTAATTGAAAAGTGAAAGTGAAAGTTGCTCAGTCATGTCCGACTTTTTGTAACCTCATTTAACTTATATGCAGAGTACATCATGAGAAACGCTGGACTGGAGGAAGCACAAGTTGGGATCAAGATTGCTGGGAGAAATATCAATAACCTCAGATATGCAGATGACACCACCCTTATGGCAGAAAGCAAAGAAGAACTAAAGAGCCTCTTGATGAAGGTGAAAGACGAGAGTGAAAAATTTGGCTTAAAACTCAACATTCAGAAAACGAAGATCAGGGCATCTGGTTCCATCACTTCACAGCAAATAGATGGGGAAATAGTGACAGACTTTATTTTCAGGGGCTCCAAAATCACTGCAGATGGTGACTGCAGCCATGAAATTAAAAGACTCTTACTCCATGGAAGAAAAGTTATGACCCACCTAGACAGCATGTTAAAAAAGTAGAGACATTACTTTTCCAACAAAGGTCCATCTAGTCAAGGCTATGGTTTTTCCAGTAGTCATGTATGGATGTGAGAGTTGGACTATAAAGATGGCTGAGCACCGAAGAATTGATGCTTTTGAACTGTGGTGTTACATAAGACTTTTGAAAGTCCCTTGGACTGCAAGGAGATCCAACCAATCCATCCTAAAGGAAATCAATCCTGAATATTCTTTGGGATGACTGATGCTGAAGCTGAAACTCCAGTACTTTGGCCACCTGATACGAAGAGTTGACTCATTTGAAAAGACCTTGATGCTGGGAAAGATTGAGGGCAAGAGGAGAAGGGGATAATAGAGGATGAGATGATTGGATGGCATCACCGACTCAATGAACATGAACTGGGAGTTGATGATGGACAGGGAGGCCTGGCATGCTACAGTCCATGGGGTCGCAAAGAGTTGGACACTACTGAGTCACTGAACTGAACTGAACTGATGGACTATACAGTCCATGAAATTCTTCAGGCCAGAATACTAGAGTAGGTAGCATTTCCCTTCTCCAGGGAATCTTCCCAACCCAAAGATTGAACTCAGATCTCCTGCACTGCAGGCAGATTCTTAACCAACTGAGCCACCACGGAAGCCTAAGAATATTCCTGTGGGTAGCCTATCCTTTCTCCAGCAGATCTTCCTGACCCAGGAATTGAACTGGGATCTCCTGCATTGTAGGTGAATTCTTTACCAGCTGTGCTACTGGGAAGCCCTTTAACTTTAATTAGGTCCCATTTATTTATTTTTGTTTTTATTTCCATATTCTAGGAGGTAGATCATAAAGGCTCTTGCTATGATTATGTCATACAGTGTTTTGCCTATGTTTTCTTCTAAGAGTTTTATAGTTTCTGGTCTTACATTTCGACCTTTAATCCAGTTTAAGTGTATCTTTGTGTATGGTGTTAGGAAGTATTCTAATTTCATTATTTTGCGTGTAGTTGTCCAGTTCTTCTAGCACCATTTATTGAAGAGACTATATTTTTCCCATCGTATATTCTTTCCTCCTTTGTCAAAGATAAGGTGCCCATATGTGTGTGGTTTTATCTCTGGGCTTTCTATTCTGTTCCATTAGTCTGTATTTCTGTTTTTGTGCGATTACCATTCTGTCTTGATGATTGTAGATTTGTAGTATAGTCTGAAATCATGTAAGTTGGTTCCTCCATCTCCTTTCTTTTTTCCTCAAGATTGCTTTGGCTGTTCGGGGCCTTTTGTATTTCCATATGAATTGTGAAAATTTTTGTTCTACTTCTGTGAAAAATGCCATTGGTAATTTGATAGGTGTTGCACTGAATTGCTTTTGGTAGTATGGCCATTTTCACAATATTGATTCTTCCAACCCACGAGCATGGAATATCCCTTCATCTGTTTATACTGTCTTTGACTTCTTTCATTACTGTCTTATAGTTTTCTGTATGTAGCTCTTTTGTCTCTTTAGTTAGGTTTATTCCAAATTAATTTTACAATCAATTTCACTTCAAAACTATAAAGCATCAACAACAAAATTGAAAAATCAGAATTTCCTTAAGCTTACTGATTAACGTAGATAGAACCAATATCTTTATGATGTTCAGTCTTCCTATTATTTATTTTTTCAAGTCAATGTATATGTCTTTCAGAAATGTTTTATGGCTTTATAAGTTTGGACATTGCTTTAAGTTTATGTTTATGTTTTATTTTTATGTTTCCTATTTTAAATGGGAAATATATAAATAAAATCTATTGTCACCCTGTTATGTAAGATTCTGGTTCTTAGACTGAGGTACGTATTCATACATTTTGTCATAGAGTTCAAAGGTAGTGATCACCGATTCCTATTTTTAAGAGTTTTTAATATGAACAGGTACTGTACCTGTAAAATGTCTTTTTAAAAATGTAAATGCGTTATTGTTTTCTAGAAATATATTATTTGCTTAACTTCCAAATTTTATTTTGTTTCTTCTCTGCCACCCTGTTATTGGCTGAGCACCGAAGAATTGATGCTTTTGAACTGTGGTGTTACATAAGACTTTTGAAAGTCCCTTGGACTGCAAGGAGATCCAACCAATCCATCCTAAAGGAAATCAATCCTGAATATTCTTTGGGATGACTGATGCTGAAGCTGAAACTCCAGTACTTTGGCCACCTGATACGAAGAGTTGACTCATTTGAAAAGACCTTGATGCTGGGAAAGATTGAGGGCAAGAGGAGAAGGGGATAATAGAGGATGAGATGATTGGATGGCATCACCAACTCAATGAACATGAACTGGGAGTTGATGATGGACAGGGAGGCCTGGCATGCTACAGTCCATGGGGTCGCAAAGAGTTGGACACTACTGAGTCACTGAACTGAACTGAACTGATGGACTATACAGTCCATGAAATTCTTCAGGCCAGAATACTAGAGTAGGTAGCATTTCCCTTCTCCAGGGAATCTTCCCAACCCAAAGATTGAACTCAGATCTCCTGCACTGCAGGCAGATTCTTAACCAACTGAGCCACCACGGAAGCCTAAGAATATTCCTGTGGGTAGCCTATCCTTTCTCCAGCAGATCTTCCTGACCCAGGAATTGAACTGGGATCTCCTGCATTGTAGGTGAATTCTTTACCAGCTGTGCTACTGGGAAGCCCTTTAACTTTAATTAGGTCCCATTTATTTATTTTTGTTTTTATTTCCATATTCTAGGAGGTAGATCATAAAGGCTCTTGCTATGATTATGTCATACAGTGTTTTGCCTATGTTTTCTTCTAAGAGTTTTATAGTTTCTGGTCTTACATTTCGACCTTTAATCCAGTTTAAGTGTATCTTTGTGTATGGTGTTAGGAAGTATTCTAATTTCATTATTTTGCGTGTAGTTGTCCAGTTCTTCTAGCACCATTTATTGAAGAGACTATATTTTTCCCATCGTATATTCTTTCCTCCTTTGTCAAAGATAAGGTGCCCATATGTGTGTGGTTTTATCTCTGGGCTTTCTATTCTGTTCCATTAGTCTGTATTTCTGTTTTTGTGCGATTACCATTCTGTCTTGATGATTGTAGATTTGTAGTATAGTCTGAAATCATGTAAGTTGGTTCCTCCATCTCCTTTCTTTTTTCCTCAAGATTGCTTTGGCTGTTCGGGGCCTTTTGTATTTCCATATGAATTGTGAAAATTTTTGTTCTACTTCTGTGAAAAATGCCATTGGTAATTTGATAGGTGTTGCACTGAATTGCTTTTGGTAGTATGGCCATTTTCACAATATTGATTCTTCCAACCCACGAGCATGGAATATCCCTTCATCTGTTTATACTGTCTTTGACTTCTTTCATTACTGTCTTATAGTTTTCTGTATGTAGCTCTTTTGTCTCTTTAGTTAGGTTTATTCCAAATTAATTTTACAATCAATTTCACTTCAAAACTATAAAGCATCAACAACAAAATTGAAAAATCAGAATTTCCTTAAGCTTACTGATTAACGTAGATAGAACCAATATCTTTATGATGTTCAGTCTTCCTATTATTTATTTTTTCAAGTCAATGTATATGTCTTTCAGAAATGTTTTATGGCTTTATAAGTTTGGACATTGCTTTAAGTTTATGTTTATGTTTTATTTTTATGTTTCCTATTTTAAATGGGAAATATATAAATAAAATCTATTGTCACCCTGTTATGTAAGATTCTGGTTCTTAGACTGAGGTACGTATTCATACATTTTGTCATAGAGTTCAAAGGTAGTGATCACCGATTCCTATTTTTAAGAGTTTTTAATATGAACAGGTACTGTACCTGTAAAATGTCTTTTTAAAAATGTAAATGCGTTATTGTTTTCTAGAAATATATTATTTGCTTAACTTCCAAATTTTATTTTGTTTCTTCTCTGCCACCCTGTTATTTCCTTTCTTCCCAGAGCTAAAGTCTGTGATCTCTAGAGTTGGGATGATTCAGAATACACTGCTCTATCATCTTATCTGCTCTCACTCTTTAGGGGATCTTGTCCAAGCTCCTAACTTGTATAACATCTGTACACTGATAACTGTCAAATTAATACCTGGAAGACTTAGATTAATATAGCCATCTACTTGTACATCTTCTTCCCTTAAACATCTAATAGCTATCTTAAACTAAATTCTTGACTTTCTTCACCTCAGAAGTGCTTCTCCTTTCAGTTATATTTCAGTTAACACTTAGAGGGGGCATACTATCATCCAGATACTATTCTAAGTGATTTATTAACTATTAACTCATTTACTACCCATAATAACCCCATGAGGGAGTTACTGTTACCACACTCATTTTATCAATGGGAAGACTGAGGCATGAGAACCCAGATGGCTTGTCCAGAATTCCAGTAAGTAAGGGAAAACTCTAAGGTTAGTGGGCACTTTGACTGCAAAGTGCTTTTTACCATCATTCGTGAATTTTTCTGCTCATTCAGGCCAGTGAACTTGGAGTTTTTGTGACTCTTCTGTTCCTTTTGAACCTCACAAATAATATACTAGGAAATCTGATGATTCTTTCATCAAGAGATATCCAAAAGCTGAACATTCTCTACCTCATTATTCTAAACACTTTGATTTAAACCACATAGTTTCTTGCCTATAATATTAAAATAATCTCCAAACTAGTTCCCTGCTTCACATGTTTTTGCTTTCATTGTGTATTCTCCACATGGCTTCTATTGTCCCATTTAAAACATATATCAGGTCTCATTTTTTTTTCCCCCTTTGCTCAAAATCCTCCATTGTCTTCCCAAATTGATTAGCAAAAATGACTTAAATCTCCCACTTAACCCAGCCTTGTTAATCTCATCACTCTTTCTGTGACATCCTTATGGTGCCTTGATTACACCAAGCTCTCTCTCAACTCAGAGTTTTACTGGTCTCCCTTCTGTCTGATACACCCTCTCCCTAGATATCTACATTTTGCTTTCATATTTCTTTCAAGTCTAAACTCATATATCACCTTCTGAAAAAGATCTTTTCTTAAATGTCTTTTATTAAAATAAAAATTTCATCAATCTCACCTGCTTTTTAAAAATAGCATTTATCATCATCTGAAATATTACACACACACACATATATATAAATTAAAAATGTTTTATTTTCAACATAGCTCAATTAAGAATTTTAATTTTTCTACTGTTAGGTCTTCAGTATCTAAAAAGGTACTTAAAACCAAATAAGTGCTCAGTAATTATTAGATGAATGTTGTAAGTAATATGCATGATTCCCTTAGCTTAATTGATTAATAGCTCTTCTTATGGAACATTCCACAATGTTAATGTTCCCTGGAGCATCGTTCAGGAAGCTGAGTTAAATATTAGGCAATGGTGTTTTTATTTGAACTTGAGATGTAAGCTCACCAGTTTATATTTTGCTTTGATTGTTGACTAGCTAAATGATGATACCAAATTAAGCCAGTTTTCTCCTGCCTCTTACTTGTGTCCCAGCTGCACCTAGAATGTATTCCTTCCCTTTATCCAAACTCAACGTCTATGTTTTACAAAACAGATACCCTCAAATATAGGTCTCTTATTCTTTCCCACTTATCTTTAACATAGTCACCAGGATTGGCTCATAGATTCAACTTGTAGTCTAACTCATAGATTCATTTGAGGCCAAGAAGAATTACAGTGTTGAGGTGGTTTAGCTGGCTTAGTCAGGGCTCAGGTAGAGTGTCTTTGATAACTCAAGGTTGCCTAGGGCCAGAAAGGGTAAGTGACAGAATGAGTGACACACTTTTTTCATGTTTGAATTACAAGGTAAGTTCCCAAGAGAAATTAACATATTCACTTTTAAAAAAGCCTTCTCACTATATAACCATAGAACATTGTTATTATATTGCCTATAATGCATATTCCGTACATATTTGTTGTTTTCATGATTATTCGGTGAATACTAAAGAAACAGTAATTTGTATCCTGAGCATGAGTCCCATGCCTCTGTTTCCTAGGCAATGTTTTCCTTTATAAGAGTAAAAGATTATTAATCCCTAATATATTGCTAGATAAATGTCACTTGTTTATATATCATCAAATAGAGACCTGCAAGTTATCATATGAAAGAAAAGCACCTCCTTTATTTATATACCTTTCGTGTGCAGAATAGAAATAATTTATATATTTCTTGGGGTTGTGGATGTTAGAATACTCCTAAAAATAATTTATAAAACACTGCTAACATCCAGTAGCTCAGTGTGAATTCTTGTGGAGCTCAATAGAGGTCCACTTATCATTTTTCTAACTGATAAAATCATGCTGCTGACAGGAATAAGAGAAGATACAAGTAAAGAATTTATAGTGCCTAATTTTTAAAAGAAAGTTTTCCAATGGGCTGCCTCAATCTCAAAACAAAAACAAAGTCTACCAAAGAATAGAGGTGTATATTGATATTTCACCATATTTCCAAAAGTGTTTACTTGGTCTCTAGAGTAGTGATTCGAAGCAAGTGAAAAATACTCAATATCAAAGTATTTACCAATGTCAACATGAAATCAGACTTCATGTGTATTGATTGTTTTTTCTCTGAATTTCTAGCTTGATTTTTTAAAAAAAAATTTAACAAAATTCATTGAACCTAGCATAGACATATTTGTAGATCTTATTTCTATATTCCCTATGCATTTAATTGTTCTTATCTCAAAACCAAAATAAATCATGCGCAATAATCAATGAATGCCTGAACAATGGGTGGTAATTGTGTTTTTGTTTGTTTGTTTTTTACCATTTCTCCTTTTTATTAAGTCTATCAGTCCATCAAATATGTTAGCTAAGCCATTAGGAACCTGATCTAAAAGCTTTCATCTCTAGATATGAAACTTCATTTACGTGGCAGTATTTGGCCTGCAACAGAGTGTAGTGCAGGCCTGAATCAAGAGAGTTGTCAGAAGCTTAAGAAATTTAATGTTAATCATGTCCGATAAAGCCAACTTCAAGTTTCAGCTTTGTTATTTATTACATGACTTAACTGCTTTAGTCTCAGTTTCTTCATCCATAAAATGGAGAGAAAAGTAGCTAGCTTATAGAATTGTTATTTTCTAAAGAATGCTTGGTGTATTAAAAGGAAATCTATAGACAGATATAATCCAATTACATCCAAATTTGAATAACTTGTCTTAATTTAATGCTACTATTTTTGTATAAACTTATCACTACAGCCTCTATTTTCTCTTCTAATACTATGATATACACAAATAAGTATAGAGAGTGCTACACATAAAATATTGCAAGAATGTTTTATTATCACAGTATCTTTGTTGCTTTTTAATTAATTCTCCACATATGCCACCAAAATGTTCCTTCACATATGCATATCAAACTACGTTACCTACTTTCTCAAAATTATTCAGTGGTTCCCATTCTTTCATGCTAAAGAATAAATTGTATACTTACTGAAAATCTAACCACAGTCAAATTTTTCCTCCTCTTTCATTTCAGCATAATATTCCAGTAACATTGCTTTCTGATAAACTCATCTAACTCATATGCAACTCTCCATGACGTCCCTTCTGACAGACTAGGCAAAGGTAATTTCTTCTTTTATACTCCTACTCCATTTAAAGCAATTAATATTTGTACCAAAGCATGTGTATGAATGCGTGATTGTAACTCCAAAACTCAGAGACAGGATTGTCACAGATGCAACTTATGAGGGTTGCATACTCTGCAGAAATAGGACCAGTTGGGTGAACTTAGTAGAACCAACCTTGTTGCCCTAATCACATCTAAGGGAGGAATAGCACATCGATAGAGCTACTTTACTATATGGATGGACGAAGCACAAACTGGAATCAAGACTGCAGGGAGAAATATCAATAACCTCAGATATGCAGATGGCATTACCCTTATAGCTATAAGTGAAGAGGAACTAAAGAGCCTCTTGATAAAAGTGAAAGAGGAGTGTGAAAAAGCCGGCTTAAAGCTTGACGTTCAGAAAATTAAGATCATGGCATCCCGTCTCATTAGTTCATGCCAAATAGATGGGGAAACAGTGGAAACAGTGACAGACTTTATTTTTTGGGCTCCAAAATCACTGCAGATGGTGATTGTGGCCATGAAATTAAAAGATGCTTGCTCCTTGGAAGAAAAGCTATGACCAAACTAGATAGCATATAGTCAAAGCTATGGTTTTTCCAGTATTCATGTATGGATGTGAGAGTTGGACTCTAAAGAAAGCTGAGCACTGAAGAATTGATGCTTTTGAACTGTAGTGTTGGAGAGGACTCTTGAGAGTCCCTTGGACAGTAAGTAGGTCAAATCAGTCAATCCTAAAGGAAATCAGTCCTGAATACTCATTGAAAGGACTGATATTGAAGCTGATGCTCCAATACTTTGGCCACCTGATGCAAAGAACTGATTCACTAGAAAAAAACTCTGATGCTAGGAAAGATGTAAGGCAGGAGAAGAAGGGGATGACAGGAGATAAGATGGTTGGATAGCACTACCAACTCGATGGACATGAGTTTGAGCAAGTTCCAGAAAATGGTGATGGACAGGGAAGCCTGCTGTGCTGCTGTCCATGGGGTCGCAAAGATTTGAACACAACTGAACTGAACTGATAACTACTTTAAATACATCTAATTATAAACTCCTGAGCACACATTCCTTGTCTTTCATAGTTATATATATGCTTAGTACCTACAGGCGGACAATAAATATACATTAGAGAATTAATAAATACTTTGTCTTACTTGCAGCATAAGCCATATCCCAAGCAAAGGCAATTTTTTACAAACATTTTATTTTTTAGGAAAAAAGCCTGAGTTAAAATTGCCTCTCAAACCATATATGACATGTGAAAAAAAGTGCCTAGCTAAGTTCTATTTGAATGGACCAAATGAAAAAAGTAGGAACTCATATGCAAACTTTGAATGAAATCAAAAAATTTCCATGTAAGCAAGCAGTTGATTAAAGTATGACAAATGGACTCAATGACACTTTGCTCTAGAGTGAGAAATATAAGGCCCAGCATCTCTGAGGTTGCATTCCCAATGTCTTAATAGAATAAGGTTCCCTGTAACATGGACTTGAGATCCCAAAGAGCTGGGCATGTGGTTTCAAAGGAATTTTCCTCCATTTTATAGAGTAAATTTTGGATTTCTGATTGGATCGAATAGCAGATCTCTTTCAATTTTTGTTTCCTCTCCTGGTATCAAGGTCTTTGCAACTCTGTGTTTGTGTGTGTATGTGTGTGTCTGCATGCTCACGTGTGCGCACGTGTGTGCATACACGTGCTGTCTCTTATACACATCTAGATGTGTATAAGAGACAGGGTTTTATAGCATGTGTCAATGTTTAGTGGGCTATACCACTATCAAACCAGGGATTTATTTCCCAGTGTTTTTTTTTTTTTCTTTTAAACTTCTTGTTTGCTTTCCAAATTAGTTTCATTTATTTTTAATATTCATTTTTAACAGATTGACAATTGGTTTACAATATTGATTTGATTTCTGTCATACATCAGCATGAATTAATGGTACTTGTACATATGTCTTCTCCCTCTTGAATCTCTCTCCCACCTCCCACCCNTTCCTAGGATCCAAGTTAGGATATCTGGTTTGGGGACTATGAACTTCTTTTTTTCATATGAATGAATACCTGATGGGCTTGTATATTGCACAGAGGATGGGTCTATCTCCCAAGAGTTTCACAGAATGGAGAGCAATACCTGATACAAACAACCAGTTGTTAGAGAATGAGGGTCATTCTCCTGAGTGTATGATAATCATGGCTTATGCTGGAAGAAAAGCAAAAGGTATCTAAGACACAAAGCATAGGCTGAGACACACAGCCTAGCTCCATTTTTAGAAAAACTCTCAATCTCATATTCCTGTCACCAGTTTTTTAAACTTGCAACTTGGGTTCATAAACCTAAAACAGAGACTTGGTAGGACTTTGTAAGAGCACCACAGTAGAGCTCAAAGCCAAGTCTTACCAGCAGGAAGCAGCATGGCACCAAGTGCAGGCTAGACAGCAGGCAGCTACAAGGGCATGCTTACCAGGATCTGGTTTGCAAGTCAAAGGAGAGAAGATAGCCCTAGGGGCAATGGTGATCATTCCTCGACCATTCTGCTCTTGAAGCACTTTGGAGAGTGGGATCAAATCTTCTTTCCACAACTTTCCTCAGATACCAAGGCAGATCATGTCACATATGCACCAGAAGGAAATGAAAAGGCTTATTTTACACAAAATAGGGAAGGGCAAGTGCACACATTCGTCTGGAGTGCCTTGAGCTGCATGAGAGGTAATGGCTTTTGTTTGCATTGTGGTTAAGAGATGGGGCTGGTGGTACATTCTCACAAGTTGGTGAGGATTTGCATGATTTGATCTTACTTATGGGTACCATAGGAAGAAACACCAGACTTTCTTATACAGGGAAAGAAGGGATAAAGGAAATATGAGTTCTGAAAGCTGTCAGAAGCCAAGCATCAAAAATGGAGTCAGACTCTTTAGTACATAATTTGATTGTTTAATTAAACCTTTGGTTTGCAATATTTTCTGATTGTATACCAAGGATTTTCTCCTTTTCTTTCTGCATCTCCAAACTCAAAAAACACCTGATAAAAGACAAAGATATGCTTCTCTCTCAATGTCTATCCATATTATATATAAGAATTAAATCGATTTCCTAAATCTTAGTTACCTGTTCAGTGTTTTTGTTCACCACTCAATGATAAGCTCCCAGAAATAGCATTTGGTTTCTGTACCACTGGTATGTGGTGGGGATCCAAAAAGATCTGTTAAATGAGTTATGAATATAGCATCTTTTAGTTACTCATTACATGGAAAAGTTGCTAGTGAATTTTACTCAAAGAGAGAAGAATACACTCTTAAAAATCAATAAAGCACAAATGCACTAACAAAACAAAGCACACACAGCCTAGTTCTTTATATCCTATGTTGTACTTGACAAGGCATTTAATATCTTCATACCTCATTTTCCTAGTCTGCAGAATGGGAAGACACTTTTTCTGAAAACCTGTGAACATTTTTTCCCCCCAAAATTTTGTCTCTGGAGAGGATCCAAATGATACGCTATTGCTTAAATATTAATAGAACTTTGTCATTCCTTCCCTGAATAGTCATCTTCTATTGCTAAGTAATGATAACAACCTGAGGGTATTAAGCTCAAAGGGTGGGTGTACAATACATATTAAGAGGAAAATAGAATGTCACCTCACCTAAAATTGAGCTCATTCACCTAAATGAGAGAGCCTCTGTGCCCTCTTAAATGGTGCTTCAGAATCATCACATATGCACATCAACAAACATCACAGAGTAATTAGGGAGAGTAGAAATCATTATAATGTCAGCCCTTCCTATTATTGAATTGTAACCACTCGATATGTAACTGCCTAAAGCAATCGCTGAATGCAATAGATCCAACTGCATCTCCTTCAGAGCCCACAGAACCATCTTGGTATAGCCTGCGGGTTTCACACAAGGCCCTTTCCTCAATTAGGATTTAATCACCTTGGAGAGCAGCTGAGAATTTCAATCATTATTTTTTCCAAGGTCCCATCAATCTTGTCTATTGAAGTAATTTGATTTTTTTTTTCTTCCTCTATAAGAATGCTAAATCTTCTTAGTGGAGAAAAAGGATAGAGGAAAATAAAGTGGAAGAAACTCATTTTTATCGGATATTTAAATGAAACTCATAAAGAATTGTTGTTTTGAACCACTCCATTATACCTGTATCTTAATACCTTGGGAACAGGAAGGAATCCCTACAAGGGCCATGCTTCTCAATGCTTAGTGCAGCAATTCAGGCAAAATTTGCCATTAAGTTTTGGAGGTAACATATGTTATGTTAAGAGCTAAGGATTTTGAGACACATGGCTCTGGTTTGAAATGCCAGCTCCACCACTTGTGAACCACATAACCTATATTTATTTATCATCCTTGAAACTCAGTTTTACTATTACTTAAAAGGGAAAGTAGTAGCATCTACTTCAGATAAGACTTAAATGCAGGCAATGATCTTATGTACTTAGAAGAACTGCTGGCATATAATAATATTTTAAAACAGTAGCTATCATTTTATTTCTTATTCTCTATTACACGTACATACCTGTCTTCAGTCCCTCATTAGATCAAATGAAATAAGATGGATTTTCTGAAGAGTATCATCACAGGGAGTTATTCATTTTTTGAAATCATAGAGTTTAGTGATATCTACAAAGGAAGTATATAGTGGGGTGAAACATTGTTTGTCTTTGCTTTTAATCTTTAAATATTTGGAGAATTTAGCTGATCATTAAATGCCTTTATTGTACTTAATAATTTTAGTTGATTGTTAAATACATTTCTTGGCATATAATGACTAGTCATTCACTATACTGAATCAAAACATCCTCTCTATTTAAAAAATTAATTGGTTGAGATTTCTGTAGGAAAATAATATGAGTTAATGTTTTAAAATAAACCATCAACACTGTATCTTTTAATCTCAAATTCAGGCTACAAGTACTCTTAGACAATTATTTTTGGTTCTTTCATTACACTCTGATTAGAGGTCTATTTGTGTTGGCTCAAAATTATGTGTTTTAGATCTTTCTTAATTCTTCATTATCTTGTCTAGGGTAGGAACCAAATACTTCACTTTTATATCAGATAAGACCTCAAACAGAAGTTGCAGCTGATGCTAATCACCCTTTACTCCATGAAGAAACAAACACAGGGGTGAATGGGCACCCTCTGCTCTCAGGTCAGAGTAGAACTTTACCCGTGTATGTAAGATCCTGGACCTCCCTTGTTTTAAAGAAAAGAGCATTTCACAAAATTTTCTGACTTAGTGTTTAACTGTATTTTCTATCAAGAAATCTTTTTCTTCTCTAGTTGTAATTGTACATACTTTCTGGACAATTTCTTAAACTTTAGTCTTAGTGTAGGACCACAGAGCCCATCCTTGGTGATATAATAGCTCACATGTATTGAGGAGTATTAACAATACTCCTTTTACTCTCCAATCAAATAGTCATATCACCCGTTTTTCTCAACACCTTTTTTTCCTCATCTCCTCAAGCTAGAATAGTAGTAGGAGTAATTATTATAGTCTTCTTCTTGTTGTTTTAGTTGCTTAGTCATGTCCAACTCTTTTGTGACCCCATGGACTCTAACCCTCCAGGCTCCTCTGTCCATGGGGTTCTCCAGGCAAGAATGCCAAGGTAAGTAGGTTGGTATTTCCTTCTCCTGGAGATCTTCCCTACCCAGGGATTGAACCCATTTCCTACATTGGCAGGTGGATTCTTTACCACTGAGCCAACAGGGAATAGTATATGCTAGTCAGTCTTTAAGAACTTTGCAGGTGTCAAATAATTTACTCTTCCCAACACTCCTATGAGAAGTGTTATCACTATCGATGTTTGACATATGAGAAAAGTGTGGCCGAGAACATTTAATGATTTGCAAAAGGTCACATAGCTAATAGGTAGCAAGCCAGAATTAAACCCTGGATGTGTGCTTGTCTCTACTGAGCTTCCAAATTGTTTTGCCCAGAGTTAAAATTTCTCACTCCAGCTCATTACTTCTTTGGGGTTCACTTGTGTGGCATAGGTGCTGTCTATAATAATACCAAGTGACACATGATATCCTGCATTTTGTGAAGGATAGAGTCAAAAAGGTATGAGGACTTCTACTTTTGGCCAAAAAAAATTAGTTACCATTAGAATTGCACTTCTTTGATACAACCAAAAAACTGGCCTAAATATGTGAAACATCTGTTTTTCAACATTAGACCATGGACAATGATCTACAAGAAAGTGACAAAAAAAAAAAAATGAAGTTAATCTATGATTGATTTACCTTAATACCCCAAAGTAGTTTCCTGACTGCTACAAAGAGAGGTAGGGAAGGTGCAAGATCCTTAACAGAGCTTCACAGTCCCCCTGAATTGAGAACATAGAAATCACAGTGACAAAAGGGCAGGCTGACTTGAACACATAGGGTATCCAACAGGAGAGAAGGTAGAAAGAGAGCTGGAGATTTGCAGAGAGGATATGTGATACTTTAGCCTCCGATTGTGTACTTATTTGGACATTCATGAGATAAAACTGGGCTTCCCTGACAGCTCAGTTAGTAAAGAATCTGCCTGTAATGAAGGAGACCCTGGTAAGTTTCCTGAGTTGGGAATATCCTCTGGAGAAGGGATAGGCTACCCACTCCAGGATTCTTGGGCTTCCCTTGTGGTTCAGCTGGTAAAGAATCTGTCTGCAATGCAGGAGACCTGGGTTCAGTCCCTGAGTTGGAAATATCCCCTGGAGAAGGGAAAGGCTACCCACTCCAGTATTCTGGCCTGGATAATTCCATGGACTATAGTGTAGTTTTTATACAGATAAAACTACACAAAGCTGGTGGGGGAAAAAAACAATAGAAAGCAGTAGCACTTACTCTGATATAAAAATAATTTATGTTCCCTCCAGAATAGGGAGAAGTGACTCAGGAAAGCACCACATGTCTTGGTAGGTAGGAGGTCTTACCTTTAGAGAAAAGGATATTTTGTGCTCACTATATCACATATACTTAAATAGAAACACTCCAGTTGAGTGATCCAAAGTTCCTTCAGTGTCTCTCTGTTGGGAAAAGAAGGGAATTCACTCACCTGGTTTTGGCAATTTGCTAATACATTTAATGCTAGAGCTAAGAATTTAATCTCATAGAATCCTCACATAAAGAGAGAAGACCTAACAGATTTCCTTTCAGTACTTTAGAGCCCACTGGGCAAGGAGAATATCTATTGGTGTTAGATAATTGATTATTGCATTCTGCATTTTAGAACGTTTAAATCAGAGATTTAGAAGAGACTTCAATGCTGAATAAATAATAGATAGAATGGGAAATGGAAATAAAATTGTTGGTACCTTTTGCTATTAGAAAATAGAACTTTTGAGTGGCTCTTAATAAGTGTACTCCGTTTACAGCACGTGTGCACAAACTAATTGTTTCAGCTACAAAAGAGTCTGATATTCTATGCCTTCTTGGTGATGAAGCAGACACTTGTAATAAAAGAACTAGATATAATATATAAGCATTTGCTACTTTTTTACATATCTTTGGATCCAGCATTGTTTGATTTTTCTGACAGAGTGAGAAGCTACATGGAGATAACTATTAAGGACAATTAATCTTTTGATTTAGATTTAAAAATTTTTTAGGATATAACCAGCTGATTCAGTGCAAATGTGGAAAGTATTAAACTTATGATTATTATCACAGAGGGAATGAGGATCAATACCAGGCTGTGATTTATCAAAAGATCAGTTGACATCCTATTCTGATAGTTATCACTAGCTAGGTCAGGTTAATCATGAATCCTTTACCAACTACATTAATTTTCAATTACTGATTAATAAATCATCACAAACTTAGCAACTTGAAACAGCCCCCATATATTATTTCACAGCTTCTTTAGGTGGGGAGTTGGGAGTCTAGTGACAGAGTAGCTGAGACCTTTAGAAAACTACAATCAATATGTGATCAGGCTGCATTCCTATCTGAAATGAGTGAGGAAGAATCCACTACTAAGCTCACAAAGACTACTGAGAGAATTAACTTTATATAGCTATAAATATATATAGCTGTATACCACTTGACCTGGCTTTTTGCTAGCTGTCTGTTGGAGGCTGTGTTCAGCTCCTAGAAGTTGCTCACAATTCAGAGACCACTCACAGTTCCTTGCCATTTGGCTTTTCCAACATGACTCCTTACTATGTCAAGCCTACAAATAGTCTTTTGAAAGAGACTGAGCAAGACAGAGCCTTTAAGATAGTAAAGCAATCCTAGAAATCAGCATCTCTCATCACCTTTGCAGGTTCTATTGGCTAGGAAGGAATGACAAGTCCCACCCATGCTCAGGGAGGAAAGGCTACACAAGAATGTGTAAACTAGGAAGCAAAGATTAAGAGCAGCTGCCCTGGAGACAGTCTGCCACACCAGCTAATGCAATAGTGTTGTCACGGTGACAGAAGACCCATGTGGCCTGAATGTATCTCCTTTTGAATTTCACCTGTCCCCTAATTTTCTTTACTTTTGCTAATAAATATAAATGCCTAAACTGTTCTGATGAATATCATCAAAGTTAGAAAAATCGAGAAAGACTATAATGAGCTCTGGCATAAAGATGTTTTATATTTGGCTTGCATTTTACACCTTTTACAGCATTTATATATATTTTTTGCCTTTTTTTTCACAAGGAAAATAGTTTCATAAAAAATCCGTAGCTAAAATATAGTCCTGTCTATTCCTTCCTGTCCATCTTTAATAGAATGTTCCTTCCCATGAATTTCACTAACTGAAAATATTAAATAAGTTCTTTCCCTTCTGTTTATTACTCAGCAATTATGAAACTGGATATTTGCTTTCAAAATTGAGAATTCCACATGAATATAGAATCAAACAATTTTAAAATAAAAATTTGAAAATAGTAATAAAAATGTAAGATATTATTTCTCCAAATGAGGCTTATTTTCCACTTTTGAACAGAGAGAATACAACATTGAGATGATTTACCTGTCCTCTNCTGGATATTTGCTTTCAAAATTGAGAATTCCACATGAATATAGAATCAAACAATTTTAAAATAAAAATTTGAAAATAGTAATAAAAATGTAAGATATTATTTCTCCAAATGAGGCTTATTTTCCACTTTTGAACAGAGAGAATACAACATTGAGATGATTTACCTGTCCTCTACAATTGTGATAAAAAGCAATATATCCTGTGCATACTCTATTTTATAATTTCTGTACTTCCTTATTCTAAAATAAAACTTCCAATATTTTAAAATAAAATTCTATCAAAATAGATCAAAAGTGTGTTCTTTCCAATGTAAATTTCCACTTAATGGAACTTTGGATATAACTTTCTTTGTTTCTGTTGTGATTTCTTCTAGGCACTGAAGAAAGACCAATAATTTGTATGCCATTCCTCTTTATCAAAGGAATACAATGTGCATACTTCCTAGCTTGAAAACATTTAAAAATATTCAGTATATTAATACTTAGTTCTGCAAGAAAAACACAAAACAAAACACTTTTTCCTTTAACATTAACTGCAGTGGGCTAAATCTAATTTCTCTGCCATATTAGGCATTCATATATATTTGGTATATTAATTTTCAAATATTAAAAATATGAAAAATAAAATAGAAAAAATATACTTGGAATGAGAACTTGCAAAAGAGAAGATATCAAAAACATTCAAGTTAACAATTCTCTTTGATTCTGTTTTTTNCAGAGTGAGAAGCTACATGGAGATAACTATTAAGGACAATTAATCTTTTGATTTAGATTTAAAAATTTTTTAGGATATAACCAGCTGATTCAGTGCAAATGTGGAAAGTATTAAACTTATGATTATTATCACAGAGGGAATGAGGATCAATACCAGGCTGTGATTTATCAAAAGATCAGTTGACATCCTATTCTGATAGTTATCACTAGCTAGGTCAGGTTAATCATGAATCCTTTACCAACTACATTAATTTTCAATTACTGATTAATAAATCATCACAAACTTAGCAACTTGAAACAGCCCCCATATATTATTTCACAGCTTCTTTAGGTGGGGAGTTGGGAGTCTAGTGACAGAGTAGCTGAGACCTTTAGAAAACTACAATCAATATGTGATCAGGCTGCATTCCTATCTGAAATGAGTGAGGAAGAATCCACTACTAAGCTCACAAAGACTACTGAGAGAATTAACTTTATATAGCTATAAATATATATAGCTGTATACCACTTGACCTGGCTTTTTGCTAGCTGTCTGTTGGAGGCTGTGTTCAGCTCCTAGAAGTTGCTCACAATTCAGAGACCACTCACAGTTCCTTGCCATTTGGCTTTTCCAACATGACTCCTTACTATGTCAAGCCTACAAATAGTCTTTTGAAAGAGACTGAGCAAGACAGAGCCTTTAAGATAGTAAAGCAATCCTAGAAATCAGCATCTCTCATCACCTTTGCAGGTTCTATTGGCTAGGAAGGAATGACAAGTCCCACCCATGCTCAGGGAGGAAAGGCTACACAAGAATGTGTAAACTAGGAAGCAAAGATTAAGAGCAGCTGCCCTGGAGACAGTCTGCCACACCAGCTAATGCAATAGTGTTGTCACAGTGACAGAAGACCCATGTGGCCTGAATGTATCTCCTTTTGAATTTCACCTGTCCCCTAATTTTCTTTACTTTTGCTAATAAATATAAATGCCTAAACTGTTCTGATGAATATCATCAAAGTTAGAAAAATCGAGAAAGACTATAATGAGCTCTGGCATAAAGATGTTTTATATTTGGCTTGCATTTTACACCTTTTACAGCATTTATATATATTTTTTGCCTTTTTTTTCACAAGGAAAATAGTTTCATAAAAAATCCGTAGCTAAAATATAGTCCTGTCCATTCCTTCCTGTCCATCTTTAATAGAATGTTCCTTCCCATGAATTTCACTAACTGAAAATATTAAATAAGTTCTTTCCCTTCTGTTTATTACTCAGCAATTATGAAACTGGATATTTGCTTTCAAAATTGAGAATTCCACATGAATATAGAATCAAACAATTTTAAAATAAAAATTTGAAAATAGTAATAAAAATGTAAGATATTATTTCTCCAAATGAGGCTTATTTTCCACTTTTGAACAGAGAGAATACAACATTGAGATGATTTACCTGTCCTCTACAATTGTGATAAAAAGCAATATATCCTGTGCATACTCTATTTTATAATTTCTGTACTTCCTTATTCTAAAATAAAACTTCCAATATTTTAAAATAAAATTCTATCAAAATAGATCAAAAGTGTGTTCTTTCCAATGTAAATTTCCACTTAATGGAACTTTGGATATAACTTTCTTTGTTTCTGTTGTGATTTCTTCTAGGCACTGAAGAAAGACCAATAATTTGTATGCCATTCCTCTTTATCAAAGGAATACAATGTGCATACTTCCTAGCTTGAAAACATTTAAAAATATTCGGTATATTAATACTTAGTTCTGCAAGAAAAACACAAAACAAAACATTTTTTCCTTTAACATTAACTGCAGTGGGCTAAATCTAATTTCTCTGCCATATTAGGCATTCATATATATTTGGTATATTAATTTTCAAATATTAAAAATATGAAAAATAAAATAGAAAAAATATACTTGGAATGAGAACTTGCAAAAGAGAAGATATCAAAAACATTCAAGTTAACAATTCTCTTTGATTCTGTTTTTTGTTTTTTGTTTTTTCTTGAGGAGGGGCAGTCACACAGCCTGTGGGATCTTAGTTCCGAGTTTTAGGGTTTGAAACTGTGCCCCCTGAAGCAGCAGAGTGAAGTCCTAACCACTGGACTGCCAGGGAATTCCCCAATCCTCTTTAATTCTACAATTCATTTACTTTTCACTAGACCATCCCCATGGAAAAGAAATGCAAAAAAGCAAAATGGCTGTCTGAAGAGGCCTTACAAATAGCTGTGAAAAGGAGAGAAAAGAAGAGAAGTGAAAAGCAAAGGAGAAAAGGAAAAATATTTTGAGCATTACTTTACTAGCATGTGAGATGAGTGCAATTGTGTGGTAGTTTGAACATTCTTTTGCATTGTCTTTCTTTGGGATTGAAATGAAAACTGACCTTTTCCAGTCCCGTGGTCAGTGGTGAGTTTTCCAAATTTGCTCTCATATTGAGTGCAGCACTTTCACAGCATCATCTTTCAGGATTTGAAATAGCTCAACTGGAATTCCATCATCTCCACTAGCTTTGTTCATAGTGATGCTTCCTAAGGCCCACTTGACTTCACATTCCAGAATGTCTGGCTCTAGGTGAGTGATCACACCATTGCAATTATATGGATCATGAAGATGACAGAGGGAAAATTAAATTATATTAAATATGAATCAGAAGAAAAAGCTAAGTAGAGGTGTGCAGCTAGCATAATCATGAAACTTTGGAAGGCAAAGCAGAAATGAGTGTCATCCCCATTGAGATGGTGACTGCATATATGCCCCAAAACCCTAAAGTATGAATAAAAGAAGTCCAGAGGCAACTTTGTGACAGATGGGAAGCCATTGCAAATGGTCTCAGAAAGAGCATTTTTTTTTATTTATTGGAGGATAATTGCTTTACAAAGTTGTGTTGGTTTCTGCCATACAACAATGCAAATCAGCCATAAGTATGTCTGTGTGTGTGTGTGTGTGTGTGTGTGTGTGTGTGTATCCCCTCACTCTTGTACCTCCCTCCAACCGCAGGCCTCTAAGTCACCACAGAGCACTGGGCTGGATGCCCTGTTGTTGTTTAGTCACTAAGTTGTGTCCAACTCTTTGCAACCCTGTGAGCTGCAGCACACCAGGCTTCCCTGTCCTTCATTATCTCCTGGCATTTGCTCAGACTCGAGTCGGTGATGCCATCCAACCATCTCATCCTTTGTCATCCCCTCCTCCTGCCCTCAATCTTTCCCAGCATCAGGGTCTTTTCCAATGAGTTGGCTTTTCTCATCAGGTGGCCAAAGTATTGGAGTTTCAGCTTCCGCATTAGTCAATTCTAAAGGAAACCCTGCACATTCACTGGAAGGCTCCCTATATTATACAGCAACTTCCCACTAGCTGTCTATTTAACACTTGGTAGGTAGTGTATATATTGGAGAAGGCAATGTCACCCCGCTCCAGTACTCTTGCCTGGAAAATCTCATGGATGGAGGAGCCTGGTAGGCTGCAATCCATGGGGTCGCTAAGAGTCGGACACAACTGAGCAACTTCACTTTCATGCATTGGAGAAGGAAATGGCAACCCACTCCAGTATTCTTGCCTGGAGAATCCCAGGGATGGGGGAGCCTG
>SJYX01024654.1:193227-225243 GCA_006410675.1 Oreotragus oreotragus
GAGAGGTCATTGTCTAAACCAAGAAAAATTCAGGTGAGAGGTCGGTAGCAACTGGGGCAACACCAAGCAATGTGTCACATAAGAAAAAGCCAGGACCAGAGAATATAGAACCAGCTATGAGAGTAACAAGTACAAATGTTCCTTTTTCAAATTAACACCTCTCCCTCCTTATGCTTCAATTTCAGAGGATTTAGAGACGTGGTTAGCAATATAGTGGAGGAACAGAAGGAGAAAAAAATAAGCAGAATATACTTTCTTATTTGGCTTATTATTTTCCTATTTATGTAGGTCCTAGCAGGGAGCAAAGTAGCTATAATTTTGAAGGAAATTTAGGTTATTAGTCTGTATACAATAAGTGAATCAAATCTATACACTGTTGCTTTGTAATGTCTAAATTGTTAGCACTAAGCAAGTTTACCAAGGACAGGAAAAGAGAGATCTTGCAAACAAAGGTAAAAGACCAGGAAAAAAAAAATGTTCCTTTGGGATTGGATTCCATTACTCCTGCTTGTTCAGTGTTTTGATTCTATTTTATGTTGGATCCATTCAGGATTTTTTAGAAAAACAGTCTGTGTACATTACTTCATAGGCAGGCTTGATGTGCATCAAAAGTCTTTAGACATACAAATAACTCCTCCCAGGTGCTCCTACCCATTATAGGGGACTGGAATGCAAAAGTAGGAAGTCAAGAAACACCTGGAGTAACAGGCAAATTTGGCCTTGGAGTACAGAATGAAGCAGGGCAAAGGCTAATAGAGTTTTGCCAAGAGAACACACTCGTCATAGCAAACACCCTCTTCCAACAACACAAGAGAAGACTCTACACATGGAACTCACCAGATGGACAACACTGAAAACAGACTGATTATATTCTTTGCAGCCAAAGAAGGATAAGCTCTATACAGTCAGCAAAAGCGAGACTGAAAGCTGACTGTGGCTCAGATCATGAACCCCCTATTGCCAAATTCAGACTTACATTGAAGAAAGTAGGGAAAACTGCTAGACCATTCAGGTATGGCCTAAATCAAATCCCTTATGATTATACAGTGGAAGTGAGAAATAGATTTAAGGGACTAGATCTGACAAACAGAGTGCCTGATGAACTATGGATGAGGATCCTGACATTGTACAGGAGACAGGGAGCAAGACCATCCCCAAGAAAAAGAAATGGAAAAAACCAAAATGGCTTTCTGAAGAAGCCTTGCAAATAGCTGTGAAAAGAAGAGAAGCAAAAAGCAAAGGAGAAAAGGAAAGATATACTCATTTGAATGCAGAGTTGCAAAGAATAGCAAGGAGAGATAAGAAAGCCTTCCTCAGTGATCAGTGCAAAGAAATAGAGGATTACAACAAATGGGAAAGACTAGAGATCTCTTCAAGAAAATTAGAGATACCAAGGGAACATTTCATGCAAAGATGGGCTCAATAAAGGACAGAAATGGTAGGGACCTAACAGAAGCAGAAGATATTAAAAAGAGGTGGCAAGAATACACAGAACTATACAAAAAAGATCTTCATGACCCAGATAATCATGAAGGTGTGATCACTAACCTAGAGCCAGACATTCCAGAATGTGAAGTCAAGTGGGCCTTAGAAAGCATCACTACGAACAAAGCTAGTGGAGGTGATGGAATTCCAGTTGAGCTGTTTCAAACCCTGGAAGATGATGCTGTGAAAGCACTTCACTCAATATGCCAGCAAATTTGGAAAACTCAGCAGTGGCCACAGGACTGGAAAAGGTCAGTTTTCATTCCAATCCCAAAGAAAGGCAATGCCAAAGAATGCTCATACTACCACACAATTGTACTCATCTCACAACTAGAGCCAGACATCCTGGAATGTGAAGTCAAGTGGGCCTTAGGAAGCATCACTACAAACAAAGCTAGTGGAGGTGACGGGATTCCAACTGAGCTATTTCAAATCCTAAAAAACGATGCTATTAAAGTGCTGCACTCAATATGCCAGCAAATTTGGAAAACTCAGCAGTGGCCACAGGACTGGAAAAGGTCAGTTTTCATTCCAATCCCAAAGAAAGGCAATGCCAAAGAATGCTCATACTACCACACAATTGTACTCATCTCACATGCTAGTAAAGTTATGCTCAAACAAGCCAGGCTTCAGCAATACATGAACCGTGAACTCCTAGATGTTCAAGGTGGTTTTAGAAAAGGCAGAGGAACCAGAGATCAAATTGCCAACATCTGCTGGGTAATTGAAAAAGCGAGAGAGTTCCAGAAAAATGTCTATTTCTGCTTTATTGAGTATGCCAAAACCTTTGACTGTGTGGATCACAATAAACTGTGGAAAATTTTGAAAGAGATGGGAATACCAGACCACCTGACCTGCTTCTTGAGAAACCTGTAGGCAGTTCAGGAAGCAACAGTTAGAAGTGGACATGGAACAACAGACTAGTTCCAAATAGGAAAAGGAGTACGTCAAGGCTGTATACTGTCACCCTGCTTATTTAACTTATATGCAGAGTACATCATGAAAAATGCTGGGCTGGATGAAGCACAAGCTGGAATCAAGATTGCCGGGAGAAATAGTAATAACCTCAGATATGCAGACAATACCACCCTTATGGCAGAAAGTGAAGAAGAACAAAAAAGCATCTTGATGAAAGTGAAAGAGGAGAGTGAAAAAGTTGGCTTAAAGGTCAACATTCAGAAAACTAAGATCATGGCATCCAGTCCCATCACTTCATGTCAAATAGATGGGGAAACAATGGAAATAGTGGCTGACTTCATTTTCTGAACTCCAAAATCACTGCAGCTGGTGACTACAGCCATGAAATTAAGACACTTCCTCCTCAGAAGGAAAGTTATGACCAACCTAGAGAGTATATGAAAAAGCAGAGACATTTTTCCAACAAAGGTCCATTTAGTCATGGCTGTGGTTTTCCAGTGGTCATATATGGATTTGAGAGCTGGACTATACAGAAAGCTGAGTGCTGAAAAATCGATATTTTTTTTTTTGTATTTATTTATTTTTTTACACGAACTCCCAAACATGAACCCCCCTCCCACCTCCCCCGAAGACTCTCGAGAGTCCCTTGAATTGAAAGGAGATCCAATCAGTCAGTCCTAAAGGAGATTAGTCCTAAATGTTCATTGGATTGACTGATGTTGAAGCTGAAACTCCAATACTTTGGCCACCTGACGCAAAAAGCTGACTCATTTGAAAAGACCCTAATACTGGGAAAGATTGAAGGCATGAGGAGAAGGTGACGACAGAGGATGAGATGGTTGGATGTCATCACTGACTCAATGGACATGAGTTTGAGTAAACTTCAGGAGTTGGTCATGGACATGGATTCCTGGCGTGCTGCGGTCCATGGGGTCTCAAAGAGTCGGACACAACTGAGTTACAGAGCTGAACTGAACTGAACCAGGTGGCACAGTTGGTAAAGAGCCTGTTTGCCAATACCAGAGACGTTGAGAAGTGGATTTGATCTCTGGGTTGGAAAGGTCCTCTCATTCTGGAGCATCCCCAAAATAATGTCTCTCCCTGTTTCCATTGTTTCCCCATCAGTTTGCCATACAAAGATCTGTATGAGACCACAGAGATCTCATGTGGCACAAGTAAGACCCAGCACAGTGAAATATTAAAAAAAAAAAAAATGAAAATGAGACTCTGGCCTTCCTGTGCCTTATCCAAACCCTTCCATGGACAACAAGCTTTATATTGACCAGCCTCTAACTACTTCTCTAACTTCATCTTCTGTTATTCTCCCTTTTGTTCTCTTTGGCTAAGAATGCTAAGTCACTTCAGTCGTGTCCAACTCTGTGCGACCCCATAGACGGAAGCCCACCAGGGTTCTTCGTCTACAGGCTTCTCCAGGCAAGAATACTGGANAGCTTTATATTGACCAGCCTCTAACTACTTCTCTAACTTCATCTTCTGTTATTCTCCCTTTTGTTCTCTTTGGCTAAGAATGCTAAGTCACTTCAGTCGTGTCCAACTCTGTGCGACCCCATAGACGGAAGCCCACCAGGGTTCTTCGTCTACAGGCTTCTCCAGGCAAGAATACTGGAGTGGGTTGCCATTTCTCCTTTCTATTCCTTACACTGAACATCTTTTCCCTAGTTACTAACCTGACTACAGTCTTAATTGCTTTTTGGTCTCTGCTAAAACATCATTTTGGCAGAGATACAACCTGGACCACTTTATATAAACTCCTTATTCTCTTATTCTGATACCTTATTTGTTTGTTTTATTATCTGTCTGCCCTCACTTTAATATAGACTCCAGGAGGACAAGTATATAATTCTGTTCACAGCTGTTTTCCCAATTCTTGGAAGATTATGGCTCCATTAGTGAAAATATGTTGAAAAAAAGATTTTTCTCAATGCATAAGTAACATGCATTGATTTTAGTATGTGTACCTAGATAATCACCAATAGATAAAAATAGTAATATCTAATTTTAACTAACCTGAGATAGAGCTTAAGGAATTTGGAAGAGGTTACATGTTAAAAACATAGAACCAAGTCCAGACCCTTCTTCATAATAGATTCTTTTTTTTATTTTTATTGCATCTTGTAAGAGAGAATCAGCTGAACATACTTCCAAAACATAAAACAGCAAAGCCTCTGACACCTGACAAAGGGTAGAGTAACAAGCTGCCTTATTTATAAGAAGTTATGTTCGAAGAAAAAGAAATTCCATATGGTAGAGACTAACAGTTGAGTGTGATACAACAAAGCTTGGAGAGTATGCCACAGCTCAGTCAGAACTCAGCTTTCAAACCCCTTCTAAAATGCCATGAAACATTATGCATTGTTAAAAAGCTGCCAGCTCCTTCTCCAAAGATGCCACCTCTGTGATGCGTGAAGCAATTTTCTCTGCTGATCAGTAAAGATTCTTCAGTCCTTGAGTTCTCTGGGAGTATGAGTGCCAGATATGGAGTGTGGAATGTTAAAAACAATAACTAGCTATTCATGCTATTCAAATGTAATTTGTTTACAGGAAAAATCTGACTTAAGTGGTGTGTTCAGATTTCAAATTACATACTTATAATAAGAAATATGTTATCTTAAGATGTCTGCAATTAGAGAGTACCTCTCAATTCCTTTTTCTGTCTTTCATTCAGTGTGTTCAGTATGATCGGTGATAGCCTATAGTACTTGAATACAAAGATGTTGTTTAGGTATTTCACTTCCAGATCCCCTTCTTGCTGTGCTGTCTGCCACTCACCTGTCACCTTTCTTTCCTAGAATCTAATTTACAAAGGAATACAGGAGAGTACACAGGATCAGATTTCTTCCACATATTTTTCTGCCCTTAATTCACTGTTTTTTCTCCTGTATCTTGTTTGTTTTGAAACCTCGTAAGATGGAAATAAAAGCCCCTTCTCTATTAAAGAACTTACTTTGGTTAAAGAAAATTCAACCTGATGGAAAAGGACAATATAGAGATAAAGAAGAGAGGTGGAGAAGTAGGCAGGAGCAATGCATAGTGAGAGGGGAAATAAGATGAAAGTGACAAGAAATGGGAGAGTAAAATATGGAGATGAGGAAGAAATGAGGTTTGCAATTGACCTTGCCAGGGAGTACTGGCCCAGGAGGACTTCTGTCCGATTAGCCTCTGTCATTTTCTCCAAGTATCCAGAGACTCCTGTGTCTTCATTAGGCCCAGTACCCAGGGGTTTTATCAACACAGATTTTTAAAAAGGTCAAACATCATTAGAAGCATAAAAAGGGAGGGAAATGGGATAGAATATTTCCTTATTTGGAGGGGAAGTTGTGTCAGGTAACACCTAAGTTTGTCTTTTTGTACTTCAACACATTAAATTTTGATTATCACTTTTATCCTGAATTATTTTTATCTTAAAATTATTTTATTCTCTTTTATTCAGTTTTAGTTTTTTAACTCAAGCTGTTGGGGCATGTGGATCATTAATGCCTTTGTCTGTTTTAGACTGACTCCTGTGAGGCACCCACTGACCTAAACTTCTGGCCTCCCCTGCTTGACTTGACCTTGGATTTAGGTTCAGCACAATCATATTCCAGTGCAAACTATTTCAATGCAGTCGGTGAGCTGATGTTTGATCCAGTCCTGCTCAAAGATAAAGCTGAGTATGCTCACTCTGTATTTTGTTAGGTCCTAATTATAGAGAAGAGATAAAATGCTGAACAAGATAGACGTGACTTCTGTCATCACATACTTTTACATCTCATGCAGGAGACAGACATGTAAGAAGTTGTTAAAGTAAGATACATTGGTAAAAGAGAAATGCAAAATATAGATATATGAAGAAGACTGGAAATCTCTGAAGAAGTGACATTTAAGGTGAGACCTGAAAGTTAATGAGTTAGCAAGTAAAGGACAGAGTGGGAGGAAAATTCTAGGCAAAATCAGGCAAAACTCTTTGATAGGAGAGCTCATAAGATCTTAAGGAACTGAGGAAACGTTGCTGGGGCAACAGATATGAGAGGGAATGTGGCATCTAATTTAGGTGGGAGATGTAGGTAAGTGTCAGAATACTCAGGTCTTGGAGGGTATGAAAAAGATTTTGGATATTACCCTAATGTCAGTGAAAATTCAGTGAAGTTATTAAGCAGACAAGTGACATTCACTTATTTAAATATTTTTAAAGTTTCCCTGTTTTTTTTTAGTAGACAGTGTTAGAGAAGCTCAAGAATAAATATAGGAAACTGTTAAAGGATGCTTTGCAGGAAAGTTGATGATTCAGGTTGGCAGTTTCAAGTTGGATTGGAGAAGTGTCGATAACTTCAAGAGATGATATAGAGTGACTTCGATACTAACAAATTGAAATGCATTTGGAGGAAAGAGTGAATTAGTGGCAAAAATAAATCATCTGTATTCAAAATTGAGATTCATTTTCTGATAATTGTTATAATAGTAATGTCTTTGGGAAAAGAGAATTTTTGAAATAGGTATATCTCAAAAGATGTGGGAAGTATACTAAGTAACTATTTACATAGGGGTTTTAGGTTATTACACTGTATAAAGATAGCTTTCAGCCAGACTTTTCAATCTGTCCAAATCTAATAGCTGTAAACATAGTTTTTACCAAGTATTTACTACTAGTCCAAAAAGTGTTAACTGTTTGCTTCTTTTATATCATTTTTATTGCTCTTCGGATTCCTCCAAAGTATCAACATTTTTTTCAGCACCAGTTCTACCTTTAGTATCTAAATGAATTTAAAATTACTAAATACTTGCCTTTTATCTAAACTGAGGAGTAAGATGTACACTATTTGGATATCTAGTAGTTATTTTTCTAAATTCATATAGGAAATCATCATGGGCCTTGCTCTAATGTATACATATAATAATTCAATTGACCAGGTACATAGTTTTGTATAAAAAGTTAACATTTTCATCTATCAAAATGGTAGTGTTCCAAATTCATTTAAGTAGAAGCTGTTTGGTGGGAATTAAAGTCCATTATTAAATAATTTAGAGAAAACATTGGCATTACTGAAATGAAATTGTGCCAATTAAAAGCTGCCACTTTGTGAATTATTTAATCTCATTAATGTCTGGCAGTTAAATCAAATTACATATTTCAAAAATATCTAGGGGTTTTTAGTAAATTTTTAAGCAACAAAGAAATGGTTTGCAATTTATTCATAACTAATAAAATGTTTTCTTCATAATTTACTTTCCAACATCCAAAAATAATTACATTGTTCAGATTAAGCACTATAGAACTGACTCTTTAAAATCCCATTATCTTAAATGCCTCACCATTAAATATCCCCACCATTAGCTCATTTACAGTAGGGAGGGGGGACTTTTGTCCTAGATTTTTTACCTGATGTACTCAAGTGTCCTTAAAATTTAAAGAAAATTTACTTGAACTCCAAATGAAAATGAAAGTTTTAGTCGCTCAGTCATGTCCAATTCTTTGCAGCCTCATGGATTGTAGCCTACCAGGCTCCTCTGTCCATGGAATTCTCAAAGCAAGAATACTGGAGTGGGTTCAGTTCAGTTGTTCAGTTGTGTCCAGCTCTACGACCCCATGAATTACAGCACACCCTGTCCATCACGAACTCCTGGAGTTCACCCAAACTCATGTCCATTGAGTCTGTGATGCCATCCAGCCATCTCATCCTCTGTCGTCCCCTTCTTCTGCCCCAAATCCCTCCCAGCATCAGAGTCTTTTTCAATGAGTCAACTATTTGCATGAGGTGGCCAAAGTATTGGAGTTTCAGCTTTAGCATCAGTCCTTCCAAAGAATACCCAGGATTGATCTCCTTTAGAATGGACTGGCTGGATCTACTTGCAGTCCAAGGGACTTTCAAGAATCTTCTCCAAAACCACAGTTCAAAAACATCAATTCTTTGGCACTCAGCTTTCTTCACAGTTGAACTCTAACATCCATGCATGACTACTGGGAAAGCCATAGCTTTGACAAGACAGACCTTTGTTGGCAAAGTAATGTCTCTGCTTTTGAATATGTTATCTAGTTTGGTCATAACGTTCCTTCCAAGGAGTAAGTGTCTTTTAATTTCATGGTTGCAATCACCATCTGCAGTGATTTTGGAACCCCCAAAAATAAAATCTGATGCTGTTTCCACTGTTTCCCCATCTATTTGCCATGAAGTGATGGGACCAAATGCCAGGATCTTTGTTTTCTGAATGTTGAGCTTTAAGCCAACTTTTTCACTCTCCTCTTTCACTTTCATCAAGAGGCTTTTTAGCTCCTCTTCACTTTCTACCATAAGGGTGGTGTCATCTGCATATCTGAGGTTATGGATATTTCTCCCAGCAATCTTGATTCTAGCTTATGCTTCTTCCAGCCGAGTGTTTCACATGATGTACTCTGCGTAGAAGTTAAATAAGCAGGGTGACAATATACAGCCTTGACGTACTCCTTTTCCTCTTTGGAACCAGTCTGTTGTTCCATGTCCAATTCTAACTGTTGCTTCCTGACCTGCATACAGATTTCTCAAGAGGCAGGTCAGGTGGTCTGGTATTCCCATCTCTTTCAGAGCAAATGAACTGAACTCAACTGAACTGAAACAGGCTTTAGGTTGTACAGTGTGATTGTTATTCTGTGTGATTATAAAAAACGAATCAAGAAGTCATTATATCAAATTATACTCAAGAATTTTTTAAACTTAATCATGAAGTATTTCTAAGCTCTATGTTGCATAGCTTGCAATTTTAATGAAATTTGCACTGTGCAAACCTCTATATCTACTTCTATGGCCTTATTGTGACTTGATTTGTCCTCCATTAGCTAAAGGTAGGAGAAGGAAATGGCAACCCACTATAGTGTTCTTGCCTGGAGAATCCCAGGGACGGAGGAGCCTGATGGGCTGCCGTCTATGGGGTCGCACAGAGTCGGACACAACTGAAGTGACTTAGCAGCAGCAGCAGCAGCTAAAGGTATTCACCTTTGCTATTTTTGTTTCAATTTGCAATATTGGCTACTTTATTTTCTCAGTAGAAAACAGAATATCTCCTATTTATTGAACAAATATTCTGATTATGCCTGTAAACTAATTGAACAATTTCTGTGATATCATTTAATCTTCATAACAACCCTGGAGTTTGCTATCATTATTTCAACTAGATGACTTGGAAAATGCATGATGAGAGAGCGAAGTGCCTGGTTGTTTAAGTAAACTCCTGATCCAAGATTTGCACCAGGTCTAGACTGATTTTGAAGTACTTACACTTAACCTCTTCTGGACTATGCAACTTTCCAATAGTCTACCTCTGTCGGGAATAAGTTGCTCAGAATGAGTCAGTACTCTGCTCACTTTCACCTTGGCATGCAGTCATCCTAGAGGAACAAGAAAGTGGGCCCATTAGCAGTCTGTATAATATATCTTAGGTAATTAATTGCAATCAAAGGGAAAGATTGTCAAAATCCATAAGTTTGGCTCAGGTAATTGGCAAACAGGGAAAATGGCTCATTATTAAGATGTTTCTAAAATTTAGCCCCTATGAATATAAGGGGTTATTGTTTTTTGTGTCTAACTCTTGTGCAACACCAGACCTCCCTGTCCCTCACCATNTCTTAGGTAATTAATTGCAATCAAAGGGAAAGATTGTCAAAATCCATAAGTTTGGCTCAGGTAATTGGCAAACAGGGAAAATGGCTCATTATTAAGATGTTTCTAAAATTTAGCCCCTATGAATATAAGGGGTTATTGTTTTTTGTGTCTAACTCTTGTGCAACACCAGACCTCCCTGTCCCTCACCATCTCCCCAAATTTGCCCAAGTTCATGTCCTTTGCCTCAGTGATGTCATTCAGCCATCTCACTTTCTGATGTCCTCTTCTCCTATCCTCAATCTTTCCCAGCATCAGGGACTTTTCTAATGAGTCAGCAGTTTGCATCAGATGACCAAAATATCAGAGCTTCAGCTTCAGCATCAGTCCTTCCAATGAGTATTCCATATAAAAGCAGCATAAGTGCTACTTTTTGACTTTTAAGAGTTAACAATATAATTACAAATATTGCTTTTTTTTGTTGAGGGATTCTCAAGGGATTTGGAAGCTTTTTAAAATTATGAGTCAAAAGAATGAGTCAAGGAAACAGCTCAGAATCTTTTTAAATAAAATGAGGGTAGTGTCCTACAGTATCCACCAGAGTTCCTCCTATTTTACAATCTATTCTGTAGGAATACAGAGAACGAATCTGTTGATGTGGAGAAGATGATACTCTTTTTAAGTACTGAGGGATTTAAAAGTTTATCAAGCAAAAGGAAGAAATTCTAGGTAGTAGTTAGGGTTTTCCAGGTGGCTAAGTGGTAAAGAATCCACCTGCCAAGCAGGAGATGCAGGTTTGATCTCTGGGTTGGGAAGGTCCCCTGGTGAAGGAAATGGCAACCCGCTCCAGTATTCTTGTCTGGGAAATCCCCTGAACAGAGGAGCCTGGCAGACTACAGTCCTCTTGGTCGCAAAAGAGTCAGACACAACTTAGTCACTAAACAGCAGCAACAGCAGGTTGGCACATAGATTCCTACAATAAATAGCTGAAGGAAAACAATAATAGTCTCTATTTAGGTGATACAAGGAAATTAACCTGCTATGGATACAGACTTCTATTTTATCATTGCTGTTTTTAATGAATAGAATTTACTTTTTAAGATAGTTTTGGGTTACAAAATCAAGGGAATTCCAGAAAAACAGCTACTTCTGCTTCATTGACTGTGCTAAAGGCTTTGACTGTGTGGACCACAAAAAACTCCCAAAAATTCTTAAAGAGATGAGAATAGCAGACCACCTTACCTTTCTCCTGAGAAACCTGTATGTAGGTCAAGAAACAACAGTTAGAACCAGACATTGAACAATGAACTGGTTCAAAATCAGGAAAGGAGTGCGTCAAGGCTGTCTACTGTCACCTTGCTTATTTAACTTATATGCAGAGTACATCATACAAAATACTGGGCTGGATGAATCACAAACTGGAATCAAGATTGGAAAGGAATTCAACCCTGAATATCCATTGGAAGGATTAATACTGAAGCTGAATCTCTAATCCTTTGGCCACATGAAGTGAAGAACCAACTCACTGGAGAAGACTCTCATGCTGGGAAAAAATGAGGGCAGGAGGACAAGGGGGAAACAAAGGATGAGACAGTTGAATGGCATCACCAACTCTATGAACATGAGTTGGAACCAACTCCAGGAGATTGTGAAGGGTAGGGAAACTTGGCATGATGCATTTCATGGGGTTGCAAAGAGTTGGACATGACTTAGCAACTGAACAACAAGGTTTATGGAAAAAATGAGCAGATGATACAGAGTTTCCATATATCCCTCCCACACATATAAAATTCCTATCATTAATATCTTGCATTAGCGTAGACTTTTGTTATGACTGATGAACCAATATTGACATATTATTATTAATAAAGGCCATAGTTTATATTACAATTCACTCTTTGTGTCTCACTATTCTACAGGATTGACAAATGCACCCTGTCGTGTGTTCACCATTATAGGATCATTTAGAATAGTTTCACTAGCCTAAAACTCCTCTGTGCCTCACCCATTCATTCCTTGCTTTCTCTGCTCCCCAAGCCATGAAAACCATTGATCTTTTTCTTGTCTCTTTAGTTTTTCTACTTCCCGAATATCATATAGTTGAAATCACAGAGCAGCCTTTATAGACTGGCTACGTCCACTTAGAAATATACATTTAAGTTTCTTACATGTCTGTCATGAGTTGATAGTTCATTTCTTTTTATCAATGAAAAATATTCCATTGTGTTATATACCATGATTTGTTTATTCATTCACCTATCAAAAGATAACTTGGGTGTTTCCAAGCAGTTATTATTAATTTTTAACTTTTTATTCTCTGTTGGATTATAGTTGTGTTTAGTCGCTCAGTCATGTCTGAGCTTTTTGCAACCCCATGGACTGCAGCCTGTCAGGCTCCTCTGTGCATGGGATTCTCCAGGCAGGAATACTGGAGTGGGTAGCCTTTCTCCTTCTTAGGGTATCTTCCTGACCCAGGGGTCAAACCCGTGTCTCCTGCATTGCAGGCATATTCTTTACCATCTGAGTCACCAGGGAAGCCCAAATATAGATTATAGTTGATTAATAATGTTGTGTTATTTTCAGGTGTACAGCAGGGTGAGTCAGTTACACATATACATGCATCTTTTTTTGTAAAATACCTTACCCATTTAGATTGTTATATAATACTGAGCAAAGTTCCCTGTGCTATACAGTAGGGCCTTGGTTATCCATTTTAAATATAGCAGTGTGTACATGTCATTCACAAACTCCCTAACTATTCCTTACCCTCATTCTTACTCCCTGGTAACCATAAGTTTGTTCTCTAAGTCTGTGAGTCTGTTTTGAAAATGCGTTCATTTGTATCTTTTTTGTCTGTCTGTTTCTGTGTTTCTGTGTATAAGTGATATCATGTGATATTTGTCTTTCTTTTTTCTGATATACTTAACTCAGGTTGCCAATCTCTAGGTCCATCCATGTTGTGGCAAATGGCATTACTTTTTTTTTTTTTTTGGATGACTGTGATATTCCACTGTATACATATACCACATCTCCTTGGGGACATAGATAAAAGCTTCTTGAACTGACATGTGTGACATAAGCCTTGAGAAGTAATATAGGGACATGTGTGCCCCACCCCAGTACTCTTGCCTGGAAAATCCAATGGACGGAGTAGCCTGGTGGGCTGCAGTCCATGGGGTCGCTAACAGTCGGACAGGCTGAGCGACTTCACTTTCACTTTTCTCTTTCATGCATTGGAGAAGGAAATGGCAACCCACTCCAGTATTCTTGCCTGGAGAATCCCAGTGATGGGGGAGCCTGGTGAGCTGCCGTCTATGGGGTCACACAGAGTCGGACACGACTGAAGTGACTTAGCAGCAGCAGCAGCAGTGCAACCTAAGTTTCTTCATATCATGTCCAACTACTTGTGACGCTATGGATTGTAGCCCGCTAGGCTCCTTTGTCTATGGGATTCTCCAGGCAAGAATACTGAAGTGGATTACCATGCCCTACCCAAGGGAAATCTTCCTGACCTAGGGAATCAAACCTGCATCTCTTATGTCTCCTGCATTGGTAGGTAGGTTCTTACCACCAGTGCCAACTGGGAAGACCAGATGCATACGATGCTTTCATGACAGACATGGAGAAGGAAGCCACTGACAAAGTAAAACTAAAGATATGAAAGAGAAAGGTTACTTATAGGTAAAAGTCTTGCCCCCACTTAGAAAAAAAAATGTTCCAGACATTATTTCATGACTTTTTTCTTTTCAAGCCTGGTGTGTATGGCTTATATAAGTGTCTGAATGTAACTGAGACTATCAGCTTTCTTTCTTTCTTTCTTTTTTCTTTTGAAGTTCCCCAACTTACTTTTTAAAAGCCCCAAAACTTTTATGTTATTTTAGAAAGTACACAGTGTGTCAAAGGTCCCCAGGGTTGACTTGGAGAGAACTCTGAACATGACTTTGACTAAAAAAGAAAGATTTCAAATATTTTATAAATGCTTGCTGTATTGCCTGTGTCGCAACACAGCTGGAGAAAATTACTGCAGAAACAGGGTAAGAACTGATGGTACAGAGTGTGATCTGAGGCTGATTGTCCAATAGTTCATGCAAGCAGTATCTTCTAAACCAGGATAAACTTGCTTGGGTAGGAAAAATATTATTGAAAGCCAGCAGAATCATTATATTCATGTCTATGAGAAATGAAATACTTAGGAGGGCCCACAAGAAATGACTAAAAATTGAAACATATAAAGTCTGCCTCATGAAGTTATTTGATCACTGGATAGGAAAAAATATATGAAACAGTAGTTGGGCCTTACTGATGCCATATCATATATAATACTCTATCCAATCACAGAATTAATTGGAGCATACTCGTTAACTTTATTTCCAAAGACAGAAATAGAAAGTTTTATGTTTTTGCCTAAACAATGATTTGTTAATAATCAAGTAAATATTTCTGTGTTTACATAATACATGAGGAATATTAATGCTTCTTGGATCGCTCTAAGTAAGGAAATAAGAGAAAATTCTCTCTGAACAAAGATAGGATTGCAAATTCAGTTTCTTGGCTTAAGCATGTCCCTCTTAGATCTACCTGAGGCCCTGCACAGTTGTTCACAGCATCCATGTGCAGTTCATCTCTCTTTTCAGTGGACATGGCTATTTTTGCAAGGCCTTAAGAGTTTTGTCGGTTGCCAGATCATTAATGGGCTATGAATTATGCAATAAACTTCTCTTGCACCAATAAAGAAGAAGCCAGCAGTGATATCTGGCCTGAGAATAGATGAAATGCAACAGTAAAAGCCATAAACACATTTTTTTCATTTGGAAGTCCTATTAGGAATAAGAAATAATTCATGTTCAGATGGTTTCGTAGAGCAGAGATGCTATAATGAAAGAGCATGCAGAATCTTTAAAAATTAAAGGAGAGAAAAGAGATCATGGGACTTGAAGCAGAGGCTGTGACTGAGAAGCAGAGGGCTCATTGCCTTTGTTTCCTTCTTCCTATTAGAGTCTAGTAACAACTGCATTCGTAATCACATGATTATGGGTCCATATATGATTTACCAGGTGGTTATTTTTATGAAAAGAACAAATAAACTTATTTGCTGTTTTTNCAAGAATACTGAAGTGGCTTGCCATTCCCTTCTCCAGTGGACCACGTTTTGTCAGTATCTTCAGTTTACAGGAAAAGAAATGCAGGCACTGAGAGATTAAGTGATACTTCTGTGATCATTATCTAGTAACAGAGGTAGAATTTGAAACTATGTGGGTTTGGCCCAAAAAAGAAAAATGTGTCCATATCTATTATGCTCTTGCAAAGGGTTTCAGATGCCTTATGCAGATTCCATGGAGGGAGGTAGACCAGAGCAGATATGAATCCTATCTGATTTTATGATCCAGCTCAAATGCCACATTTTCTGCAAAATTTTCTCTGATGCCCTCCACCAGAAGTCATTTCCTTATTGTAAATTCATTTAGTACATTTTTTTTTCTGTAAACAGTATCAGGTTGATATCACTTCTAAAATTTGAACCCAAGTGATTTATATGACTTCCTTAACTTCTTTACATGAGTTAACACTTTAACTCTAAGAACTGTATGTGAATAAAATTTTGAAAATAATATGTACAAAATAAGTATATGGTGCATGAATAATTAGAAGGGAAGATAATGAAATAAGACAACAGCAGGCTATTTTTGGTAGCTGGTAAGTTACCGAATGCACAATAACTGAGTGCCCCAAGGCAATTTTCAAATAAGTGGGAAAAGCTGAAAAATAAAGTGGTTTTCACAAATAATTCTCCAAAGACTTATGAACTGGTAGCACTGGATTTGGGATTAAGGAGGGATGGCTACAATGAGAAGGAAGGTGGGTAGGTCTTTAGGTCTGATATAGTGATGGGCTGGATAGGACCAGGATTAGCAAAAGTGCAGGGACAGGAATGAATACAAGATATATCATTTTAAAAAGAAGCAAAGGACTCAGGGAATAACTTCATAATGAAAGGGAAAAAGGGAAGTGGCATTAGATACAAGGTATTAAATTTTGCCAACAGAATGATCAGAGAAACTTACTGTTTGATTATTTAAGATCTTAAGTGAGGATCTGATGCTTAGCTGATATTTTTATTTCCTCTACTTTGATACATATTCTGTAATTCTTACTAAAGAGCTGTGAAAAAAACATTCAAAGAGGCTTCTAGCCAAGCCAAAGGTGAGAGCATGATGAGAAAACACTTACTGTCATGAAAATCCATTTCGCGTGTTGACATCCAGATCATGTGTTGACATCTCCTTAGCACATGTTCTGTGATAACACCACATCATCCCAAGTCAGCAACCTACACAGAAACTACTTAGGGTCCTTGCTGTCATGCCTTCTTGGCATGCAGTCCTGTGTTCTCAAACTTATCTTCCCTAGTACATTAGCTCCTAGTATTTGGCTATTCTATATACTTGTCTTGAATTGTTACAAAGAACAAATTTTGTATGTGAGGCGACAGTGATGAAATTAGCCTCATGTCAAGAAACAGTTCGAGATTTTTCTGGAATACATTGATCCTCCCCCCCGCCTTTTTCTTATAATTCAATCTTAATGATATAAACTAGAAGTCTTTGAGGAAATCTGTTGAGAGATTACTTCATGATTAAATGGAAGAAACTGTCAAATCTGTATACTCAGTAGACATATAAAACACATTTCTTAACTGGGAGTTTATTTTTTATCTCTTGCTTAGCTACAATTAAAAAAAATCTTTCCCCTGTTTTTCACACAATTTTATGTTCTATTCTTGACATTTATTTTTTTCTCAATTGTTATTTGTTTTACTTAATGAGAAAGGAGACATGAAACATAATGAGAATGAAACTGAAAAAATGAAACCATATATCATATTTGAATAAAATTATAATTTTAATTTAAAAACTTTTCTGTAACAAAACAAATTTATATGATGAAGGTTGTAGAATTCTTATTTTTTGAGAATTTGTAGTATGCTAGCTACTTTATGGCTCTTGTCTGATTAAATAAGCATCTCTATAAGATAGTAATCTATAAATAAAATCTACAAGTTTAATATATAGATCTGTATATCTAAATATATGTTATTATTGTATGAATTTCAATATAGGTAATTATTTCCTGAGGAGATTTAATTATCACAATAAAATATGAAAATTTATATTTTAATCTTGTATATGAGTACATTTATGTTATACTATATATAATTGACTGAGGTGTATGACCTCAAACAAAGGTCCACCTAGTCAAAGCTTTGGTTTTTCTAGTAGTCATGTATGGATGTGAGAGCTGGACTATAAAGAAGTCTGAGCACCGAAGAATTGATGCTTTTGAACTGTGGTGTATTGGAGAAGACTCTTGAGAGTTCCTTGGACTGCAAGGAGATCCAACCAGTCCATCCTAAAGGAAATCAATCCTGAATATTCATTGGAAGGACTGATGCTGAAGCTGAAACTCCAATACTTTGGTCACCTGATGCGGAGAACTGACTCATTTGAAAAGACCCTGATGCTGGGAATGAATGATTGAAGGCAGGAGAAGGGGACGACAGAGGATGAGATGGCTGGATGGCATCACTGACTCAATGTACATGAGTTTGAGTAAGCTCTGGGAGATGGTGATTGATAGGGAGGCCTGGAGTGCTGCAGCCCATGGGGGTCACAAAGAGTCGTACACGACCGAGTGACTGAACTGAACTGATGATCTCAAACCGGTCTTGCTGTGCTTTGTTGATTTAGTCACTGAGCCATGTCCAACTCTTGTGACCTCATAGACTGTAGCCCAACAAGTTTCTCCATCTAAGGGATTCTTTAGGCAAGAATACTAGAGTTGGTTACCATTTCCATCTCCAGGGGATCTTCCTGACCCAGGGATTCAACCCAGGTCTCCAGCACTGCAGGCAGATTCTTCACCAACTGAGCCGCCAGGGACCTTATGCTTTAGGAAAGCTACTTTGTGTGTGTGTGTGAACTATCATAGTAAGAATTTTATTGTATGTTGAGATATGTATTAAATTTTGCACATATTTCCTTATTTTCAATTTACATTTTTTTCTTTCTGAACTTATATAAAATTAAATATTTAATGTTCTCAGTGTTTTATAACTTATTTGTGTAACCACAATTTAGGAAAACAAATTCATGTTGAAAAATATTCTTATATCTGCTAAAGATTTTACGTTATTTTAATAAAGAAGGAAAATATTGTGTGTAGTAAAATAATGTAATAAATTAAAACCATATATATATATATATATATATATATAAGTCCAGTGGCTCAGCATTAAAGAATATGCCTGCAATGCAGGAGACACAAGAGATGAGGGTTCGATCCCTGGATTGGGAAGATGCTCTGGAGGAGGGCCTGGCAACCCACTTCAGCATTCTTGCCTGGAGAACCCTATGACAGAGAAGCCTGGTGAGCTACAGTCCTTAGGGTTGCAGAGAGTTGGACGCCACTGAAGTGACAGAGCACATACATGCATATATATATATATATGCATGTATATGTGTGTATGTACATAGATATACATACATATATACACACACATATGTGTGTGTGTATGTGTGTATATATAGCTGTTGTTGTTTGGTTGCTAAGTTGTGTCTGACTCTTTTTTGACACCATGGACNATATATATATATATGCATGTATATGTGTGTATGTACATAGATATACATACATATATACACACACATATGTGTGTGTGTATGTGTGTATATATAGCTGTTGTTGTTTGGTTGCTAAGTTGTGTCTGACTCTTTTTTGACACCATGGACTATAGCCTACCAGGCTCCTTTATCCAATGGATTTCCCAAACAAGAAGACTGGAATGGGTTGCCACTTCCTTTTCTGGGGTATCCTCCCAACCTGGGGATCAAACCCTTGTTTCCTATGTTTCCCATGTCTCTTGCATTGCAGGCTAATTCTTTACCACTGAGCCACCAGGGAAGCCTATACATACATACATACATACATACATACAAACATGCATACTTGTGTGTGTGTGTGTGTTAGTCGCTCAGTCCTGTCCAGCTATTTGGGACCCCATGGACTGTAGCCTGCCAGGCTCCTCTGTCCATAAAATTCTACAGGCAAGAATACTAGAGTGGGTTACCATTCCCTTCTCCAGGGATCTTCCTGACCCAGGGATCAAACATGGTTCTCCATCACTGAAGGTAGATTCTTTATCATCTGAGCTACCTGGAAAGCCCATATGTATGGATATACACACATACATAAACATCCAGATAGACAGATAGATAGGTAGATATGGGCTTCTGCAGTTGCTCAGCGGTAATGAGTCTGCCTGCAATGCAGGAGTCACAGGAGATGTGGGTTCAATCCCTGGGTCAGGAAGATCCCCTGAAGGAAGGCAAGGCAACTCACTCTAGTTTTCTTGCCTGGAGTGTCCCATGGACAGAGGAACCTGGTGGGCTATGGTTCATAAGGTTGCAAAAAGCTGGACATGACTGAAGCGTCTTGCCATGCACATACACATATATAGACATACATGCAACAGATAAAGCAAACAAGATGGGGGTCTGGATTACTTTGTAAACAAATTACTCATTTTTATGAAATGTGCATTTACTGTGGTTTTTCATTATATATTGTTTATACTGCATTGTTTCTTTAATAGTGATTTATTATTATTTCAAGAATTATGTCCTTGAGCCATTATATATTTTAAAATTTTCTGAATATAATAATAACAAGAAATTTGAATTAGAAATATTTTGAGAATACAGGATCCACCAACTGATGGATAATTATTTGTAGGTAAAAGTTAATATATAAACAGGACTGGAAAAGGTCAGTTTTCATTCCAGTCCCAAAGAAAGGCAATGCCAAAGATTACTCAAACTACTGCACAATTGTACTCATCTCACACACTAGTAATGTTCAAAATTCTCCTAGCCAGGCTTCAGCAATACATGAACAGTGAACTTTCAGATGTTCAAGCTGCTTTTAGAAAAGGCAGAGGAACCAGAGATCAAATTGCCAACATCCACTGGATCATCGAAAAAACAAGAGAGTTCCAGAAAAACATCTAGTTCTGCGTTGTTGACTATGCCAAAGCCTTTGACTGTGTGGATCACAATAAACTGGAAAATTCTGAAAGAGATGGGAATACCAGACCACCTGACCTGCCTCTTGATAAACCTGTATGCAGGTCAGGAAGCAAAGTTAGAACTGGACATAGAACAACAGACTGGTTCCAAATAGGAAAAGGAGTATGTCAGAGCTGTATATTGTCACCCTGCTTGTTTAACTATGTAGAGTATATCATGAGAAATGCCAAGTAGGATGAAGCACAAGCTGGAATCAAGATTGCCGGGACAAATATCAATAACATCAGATATGCAGATGATACCACCTTTATGGCAGAAAGATAAGAACTAAAGGGCCTCTTGATGAAAGTGAAAGAGGAGAATGAAAAAGTTGGCTTAAAGCTCAACATTCAGGAAACGAAGATCATGGCATCCGGTCCCATCATTTCATGGGAAATAGATGGGAAGACAGTGGAAACAGTGTCAGACTTTATTTTTCTGGGCTCCAAAATCACTGCGGATGGTGACTGAAGCCATGAAATTAAAAGATGCTTACTCCTTGGATGGAAAGTTATGACCAACCTAGACAGCATATTAAAAAGCAGAGACATTCGTCTAGTCAAGGCTATGGTTTTTCCAGTGGTCATGTATGGATGTGAGAGTTAGACTATAAAGGAACCTGAGCACCAAAGAACTGATGCTTTTGAACTGTGGTGTTGGAGAAGACTCTTTGAGAGTCCCTTGGACTGCAAGGAGATCAAATCAGTCCATCCTAAAGGAGATCATTTCTGGGTGTTCATTGGAAGGACTGATGCTGAAACTGAAACTCTAATAGTTTGGCCACCTGATGTGAAGAGCTGACTCATTTGAAAAGGCCCTGATGCTGGGAAAGACTGAGGGCAGGAGGAGAAGGGGACGACAGAGGATGAGATGGTTGGATGGCAACACCAACTCGATGGACATGTGTTTAGGTTTACTCCAGGAGTTGGTGATGGACAGGGAGACATGGCATGCTGTGGTTCATTGGGTTGCAGAGTCAGACATGACTGAGAGACTGAACTGAGCTGAACTGAACCTAAAAAGAGAAATTTCAAAAAAAAATTTTATTCCAGTAAAAAGTGTTTCATCTTTTAAATTTATATGTTTAGGCAGTGAATATGAAAGATACATTTGAATGAGTACAATTAATAATATATCTTAGTTGTTGATTGACCCATTCTTTCAGAAAAAGACCAAGAATTAAAACTAACAATGAATAGTTTGGTCTTGTATTCATAGTTAAACAGGCTTCATTAAAAATAAATAATTTGTTTTGCTGCTCTGGGTCTTAATTGAGCCATCTGAACTCTTAGTTATAGCTTAGGAACTCTTAATTGTGATACATGGACTCTAGTTCTCAGACCAGTGATCAGACCTGGGCCCTAAGCATTAGGAGTGCAGCCTCTCAGCCACTGGACCACCAGGGAAGCCCTTTAAATTGCTTCTATTACACTGTCAGGGAACCCTCCATTGGAAAGTCATTTCCAAAGCAAAATGGGGGCGGGGAGTCAATGATGAGGGTAGTATATTTTTGTTATGTTCTGTGTTGTGTTTAAAACCATCAGAAGGCTTTAAGAATAATGTATTTTTCCATGTATGTTTCTTGGCTTACTAATACTTTGTACCAGTGGGAGCCATTCAGGTTTTTGGATATCATTTTCTCAATAAGTTTGCTGTCATTTTTATCATTTATCATTTATAATAGACCCTAGGCCCTCTGAGCTAGGCTTATGCTTTTGGGTTTTCATTCTAGCATACCACATAGTATTTGCTAGTACAGGCTTCCCATAGTTCCTTCTGCTCTGGGCTACCAATACATTCTTTGAATTTTATCTTGAGTTACTTTTAGACAGAGTAAACATTTTAATTTACAATTCAAAGCATCTTTAAGAGGAAGAAGGCTAACAGCAAATATAATGAGAAATAGGATTAGAAAAATCTTTGATATATGGATATTCTATCAGAGTAAAATAAAGCGGTGCAAGTATAGGTAAACCTGCACTGGCTGAAATCCTGCATTTTTGAAACACTTATATCGATCAGCTGCTAGTGTTAATAATGAGTTGTGGAGAATTAGACAATACTACTAGAGAATATAATTTCTCACTCATTGTATAACATTTTTGGAGCATACATCCATATTAGGCTAGATTACAAATGACTTTTTGGATGGGTGGGACTGGGAGAATGGGAAGAATTACCTTGTGAATCCTTTTTTGATTAGCTTGGGAGACTCATCAAAATAATGGACTTTATCATTTTTTTAACTCATTCAAAAAACAATAGAATCCTCCCTCCCCCCAACCCCTGCCTTATACAAATTTTGACATTTACTTTTCAACTTGAGATTAATAGGTAAAATCCATCAACTTCTTTTTTGTGTGTTTACTCATTTATAATGAAATTGAAAATTCTACATGGACTTAGTGTGCTATCAATCATCCTAATGCTCCTGATTTGAGAAATCTCAGGCAGGAGTCAGCTACCTGCCAACAGGTTCCATTTCAGGTTCATTGCATCTCGGGTTTTATGCAAAGTCCACAGTTGTTATTTTTCTAAAATACCATGGTGATTCTGTTTCTGAGAGTTCAATTCTACAATGGCATCCCCATGTTTCCTCAAAAATATATCAAGAACAAATATTAAATACCTTAAATTTGAATTTCATATCTTATCATCTACAAAGCTGCTTTTTCAGCTCATCAATATTTCTTACAGTTTTTTCTTAAATGACTTTCCATTTAATTATATTTAAGAAGTTTAAGAAATTATCACCCCTCACTAAGAAACTGTCATTCAAATTTAATCATTCTTTAATACTACTAATAATCAATATTATTTATTTTCTCTGTATAAGATACAGTTCATTGAACCAAATATTCTGCATGCATTGCTTCTAATTCTTATGTGTGTGCTGTGAGTTAAATATGACTCTATTCCCTCCTTTGTTTCACATACTGCATAACTGAGGGTGAGTGAGGCTTAGGAACTTTATCACTTTACTAATTTTCTTCAAGTACAGTTTCTGTGTAAGACCTTAAGGTTTCATTGAGTGCTTAGGATATAATACTGCAAACAGACATGAAAGCGTGCCATCATTCAAAGATCTGGGTTTCTTTGTTTCACTGTTCTGAAAGAGAGCCTAAGATGATTTAATTTTCAACTTTGTTACTTCCAAATGTCTAGACTGTCTACTTTGGAAACTATGAGCATTCTTTCATCTATAGGTAACAGAAACCCAGTTCAATCTAGTCTGAAGCAGAAAGAAAATAAACAAAATTGAGTAACTTCTGAAGGATACTGAAAATATTCATGTATAGGAAGAGCTTCAGAAACCTGAGGAATTGTGGGGCCAGGAGGCTATAGATAAGCGAGAAGTAAGGTTTAAACCAACACACAGAAATCAGTATTTAAGGGTCTTAGCTGTGAAACCATGGTGCTTTCTGAACTCAGATATAACTCTGGATTCACCAGTCTTTTTCCTTCCGAAATTAAATGCACTCAAAGATAAATGATTACACATAATTTATGGATATAGCATGGAAAATTACTGTATCTCAAAAAATAAATGAAACGATCACTCAGGCAAAATGTCATGTCACCTACAAAGGGGGAAAGTACATATTAACCTTAGACTTCTGTACAGCAGCACTGACAAGCTAGACTGTGGCAGTTACTATATCTACAAAAACCTTCAGAAGAAGGAAGTGTGGTAACATTTAATAAAAGATAAAAATAAAAATCTCATTAAATGCAGTCATTCTATTATAAACCAATTTATCAGGACTAAGATGAAATACATCATATAAATAACTGAATGAACTAAATTTTATGATTAAAAGGAAATTATTTTAGGCCCATATCTCAATGAAAATCTCAACTTGATATCATTTGTAAGAGAAATATTATGAAATGAACTCAGTATTCTTGCCTGGAGAATCCCATCAACAGAGGTGCTTGGTGGATCACAAGAATCAGACACCACTTAGAGACTAAACTGCCACCCCCAAGAAACAAAATAACAAAAGTAAAGAATAGTGACCATTTTGATATCAAAGAAGTTAATATCTCACATAACTTCAGTATATATAACTAAGAAAGATTAAAGTTGAAAAATGGATAATCCAAATATTTTATACATGTGCACAGTGTTTATAATATCAAAATTTGTAGAAAAATTTATTAACTCATTAAAAATTTCTAGATAAAGTAGTGCCTGAGAGCCTATAAATTCTCATTCAAACCATTTTTACTTTACTTTTGCCTTAAGTTGATGACCAGGTGCATTGGATCAGCTTTACTCTTTGGGAAGAATTCTCTTCAACATTTTCGAGAATATCCCTAATTGTGTCTGTAATCCACTCACATACATTTTGGGCTTGTGAACATATATTGAGCTGACTCAAGTGTAAAACAAGCTCAGTTTTTTCCCTCCTCACTCAGCTGCTTCATTATAACATTCTCTTATAACTAAGTACAAGTCCAAAGAGGGATACTTGTCAGGCAGCTTACTTACACCTTCTTGTCTTGCTCAGGCTCATTGCCAGATGTATTACTCCTATTTTGTGAGGAACTGCTATTAAGCAAACCCAACACTGTGGCTTCTAAGTCCAGTGGAACGCAGTTTATAATGGCAGCTGTAGGCATATGGTCATATTTTGTCTTATGGTCATGAATTCCATTTCTACTAAGACTCATTAACATGTCAAGAACAGTTTCTCAAAGGCTGTAAAAATCCCTTTTGGAGATGTTGTGGCCTTGTTCCAGAATCCCATGGCCCTGCATTGTGATATTCCCACTGGGGCTTGCCACAGCTCCATATGGTGTCTTTTCCCACCACTTGACACTGCCAACGTCATAGTATCTGTTGGATAGTATGACTCAAACAATAATGCCCCTTGTACCACATCCTGAATTTGTTGCAGAATCCTTTCTTTCTGGGACTCACTCAAAGCTGCGGCCTTCCTTGTAACCACATATATGGGTGGGTTTATATATGTATATGAATTGTGTTACTTCCATAAGCTAAAGAATGCTTTACTTCCTTCATTGTGGTAAGAAATTGATGATGCAGCAGTTTGTCTTTTATTTTGACATAGCACCTGAAAAGTGGACCTCTAAAAGCTTTACAAAAGTCACGGGTCTTAAGTATTTATACGATTTATCTCCCTTTGAAGTGTGTGTATCTCACCAAAGTCTTTCGCATACTACCCACATCTTGCTCTTTTTATCAACAAGTATAACATCATTGATGAAATGATTCAGTGTGTCATTTTCGTACATATTCAGATGGGTTAAATCTCTTCAGACTATAGTATAACACAGGACAGGAGACTTAAGAAGCCCTAAGGCAAAGCCTAAGAAATCCTATAAATGAATTCTATCTACTAATTACAATGAAAATGAATGCATTCACTAAATCAATAATCCTATTAATCTTTTCTAACAATGATAATACAATTAGCATAGCAGCTATCATCAGAGTTAAGGTAGTCTGCAGTCATTTTCCAGGGTCCATTCAGTTTCTTCAGGGGTCAGATTGGTGAAGTGAATGGATACAAGGGAGGAACAGGGCTTCCCAAGTTGTAAAGAATCTGCCTGCAGTGCAGGAGATGTAAGGAGACACGAGTTAAATCCCAGGTTCAGGAAAATCCTATGGTGGAGGGCATGGCAACCCACTTCAGTATTCTTGTGTAGAGCATCCCACAACAGAGGAGCATGGTGGGCTACGGTCCATAAAGATGCAAAAAGTCAGACACAACTGAAGCACCTTGGCACACATGCACAGTAGGGACTGTTCCTCTTGTTTTTCGGTCCTTAATCACATCACTCGTCTGCTGTTTCTTCAGCCTGTGATATTATGCTTGAATTGTTTATTTTGGGCAAAGTGGGAGATTCAGTTTCAGAGATTTTCTCTTGAACTTTTCTTCTATGATAGCTCTTGCTCTATAGGCCAAGAACTCGTTATGGGTGTTACTTCAACTGCCAAATTTATTGATTCCAATTATATATGTGATCTGAGGAAATGGTCACTGTTATGGGTCTGAAAACGTAATGGGCCACTAGGAGCTAGACTCTGTCCAGAATGTCATTTATTATTACTTGACCCCATGTGTTCCCATTGTAAAAGAAGGGCTATGATATTATGTATGCCAATTCAGCCCATTTTTAGAGTCTGTTATTAAGTGTGAGCTAGTCCCAAATATCTGTCTAACAGCCTATTTTCTCTGACCACTCTGGGTACACTGTGATAGTCTGAATCCTCTGAAAAGTGGACCCCAAAATGGGACTAGACATGCAAGAGATTTGCTAGGAGGAATACCTGTGAAACAGAATGGGAAATGAATCAAGGAAACTGATAGATCCATGAGTCTATCTTCCATGCCTCAGCCTTACAGAGGAGAGAAGGAAAAATATGGGGGAAGATGAGTCTTAAATTTCAGTACCGTTCTAAAGAAGTTTTAGGTGAGAACTACTTATTTTTTAGTTTTTTTCAGATTAAAACCTTTTAGTAAAATGAGGATATATGGATTATTTTTTAATGTGAGTGTGTGTATATATATATATATATTTGTTTATTTAGCATTATGTCTTGTAATGAAATAACAGAATTTTACAGATAAGACTGAATAAGGATATTTAGTCTTAGTTACTTAATTTAAAATTGTTTTAGTTACTAGTGGTAAATTAGTTGTGAAAAAATAAGATATTAATAGAAAAATATTTATCATTGCAGATGACATAATTGTACAACTCAAGTAAGTAAAATGGAATGTTATTATGACTAATAAGAACATTCAGTAATGTAGTCACAGCCAATATTTAATATGAAAGTATTTATCTTTCTATACAACAATAAATCCAACAAGGAAATATAATGAAGGAAAATCTCTCATTTACAGTTGGCAAAAATATATGTAGTACTTACAAATAAGCTTAACAAAATGTATGCAAGACCTACATGAAAGCATGTTATAAAGCTACTTAAAGTTATAAAATAGGGTTTTAAAAAATAACATAATCTATTATTAGATTGAGTAGTTAACTATAGATGTGTCACTTTTCTCAAAATAATTTATTAATTTAATAAGATATGGTTCAAATGTTGATTTAAAAAAATCAGATTATCTTTTAAATTCTTATAGACAAAAAACCTTGCCTAAATAACAGAAAAATAAATCTGAAACTCGTGAATAATACAGGCAATCCTCAATAGACCTTATAGCTTGTCCATGATCTGATTAGCATAACTCCCAGTGACAAGACTGACTCATGTTCCATTTTCACAGTTACAAGGTCAGCCAAATAGCATGAACACAAGATGTTGAGAGTGATGGATAAAGAGTTGTTTCCAGACAAAGTATAGTGTGTGCTTTTGTCCAGCACTGAATTCCTGAACGGATTCAGCACTTCTTTGTTGAACTCTTACTCTATGCCAAGCTCAGTTTTTGATGCTGGGTATAAAACAGTAAATGAAACAGACAGTTACTGCCTTCATGCCTTGTTTGTGTTAGTGGGGATCATACAGTACACTGCGTAATTGTAAGGTGAAATAGTGCCCCAGCCAGTGACAGGGCTCCCCAGCACGTGTCCAGGCAGGACTCTCGCGCTAATGCCTCTTGCACGTAAGTCTGTACCTGAAGGGATAGTTGAACTTTCTAAAGTTCTAACTTGGCCCTCCCTGACTCACATGAAGATCTACAACTGTGTATCTGTTCTCGGGACACCAAAAGTTTCATCCTTTGTCCAACACTGGAGAATATATCTGCCCCTGAGCTCTTTATCAGTCTTTAGTCAAATCTGTTTAACTTACCCAGACAGAGCCTTTGTCTTGACCCCTACTTTAAATTGAACTTAGCTACCAGTATTTTTCAATTAAATGATTTGTGCAGAAAGCTATTGTTAATAAATGTTAAAATAAATTTTAAAGTTAAAATACTTGAAATATTATAATTGCTTCCCAAATAAAAAGCCATATTAATGGGACTCAATAGAAGTCATAAATTATCTAGATACATTACATGCTTGTGCTCAGTTGCTAAGTTGTGACCAACTATCCAACCCCACAGACTGTAGCCCACCAGGCTCCTCTTTCCATGGGATTTCCCAGGCAAGAAAATCAGAGGGGGTTGCCATTTCCTTCTCCAGAGGATCAAACCCATGTCACTTGCATTAGCAGGTGGGTCCTTTACCACTGAGCCAACAGGGAAGGCCGATCATCCAGAAAAATGTGAAGATTAACATGTGATATGAATGGTGTTGATTAAAGTGGAATTGATTCAATTAGTGTTGCTTAAAACATTGAAATAGTCACAGGAAAACAACTTGACCACTCTTAATCATTATCCCACATAAATTTTCAGGGTTATCTTTTTATCATTATGGTAAGGACATGTAATGTGAGATCTACCCTCTTAAATTTTAACTGCATGATACACTATTGTTGACTATAAGAATGATTTTATAGAGCAGATCTCTAGACCTTATTCACCTTACTTAACTGAAACTTTATGACTATTGATTGATAGCACCCCACTTTCCCCTCCCTCCAAACCCTGGCAGCCATCATTCTGCTCTTTGATTTTATGAACCTGAATACTTCACAGAAGTGATATCATTCAATACTTGTGACCAGTTTATTTCACTTTGTATAAATTCCTCAAAGTCTATCCATTTTTGTTGAGTATTGTAGAATTTCCTTTTTTAAGGCTGAATATTATTCCATTATATGTATATACCACATTTTTGTTGTTTCCATATCTTAGTTATTGTTAATAGTGCTGTATTGAACAAGAGAGTGCTGATATTCCTTTATGATCTTAATTTCAATTCTTTTGGATGTATAATCTGAAGTGGGATTGCTAGGTGGTTCTAGTTTTAACTTTTTGAGGAACTCCCATATTATTTTCAATAGCAACTGCACTATTTTGCATTTCTTTTTTATTTTTTTTACTTTACAATATTGTATTGGTTTTGCCATACATCAACATGAATCTGCCACAGGTGTACACATGTTCCCAATCCTGAACCCCTGTCTCCCACCTCCCTCCCTGTACCATCCCTCTGGGTCATCCCAGTACACCCGCCCCAAGCATCCTGTATCCTGCATCGAACCTAGACTGGCAATTCATTTCTTATATGATATTATACATGTTTCAATGCCATTCTCCCAAATCATCCCACCCTCTCCCTCTCCCACAGAGTCCAAAAGACTTTTCTGTACATCTGTATCTCTTTTGCCATCTCGCATACAGGGTTATCGTTACCATTTTTCTAAATTCCATATATATGCGTTAGTATACTGTATTGGTGTTTTTCTTTCTGGCTTACTTCACTCTGTATAATTGGCTCCAGTTTCATCCACCTCATTAGAACTGATTCAAATGTATTCTTTTTAATGGCTGCGTAATATTCCATTCTAACAACAGTGTACAAGGGTCCCACTTTTCTTCACATTCTTCCCAACACTTTGTTGTTGTTGTAGTTGTTTTGACAAAATCACTGCAAATGGTGACTGCAGCCATGAAATGNGCTATCATCAGAGTTAAGGTAGTCTGCAGTCATTTTCCAGGGTCCATTCAGTTTCTTCAGGGGTCAGATTGGTGAAGTGAATGGATACAAGGGAGGAACAGGGCTTCCCAAGTTGTAAAGAATCTGCCTGCAGTGCAGGAGATGTAAGGAGACACGAGTTAAATCCCAGGTTCAGGAAAATCCTATGGTGGAGGGCATGGCAACCCACTTCAGTATTCTTGTGTAGAGCATCCCACAACAGAGGAGCATGGTGGGCTACGGTCCATAAAGATGCAAAAAGTCAGACACAACTGAAGCACCTTGGCACACATGCACAGTAGGGACTGTTCCTCTTGTTTTTCGGTCCTTAATCACATCACTCGTCTGCTGTTTCTTCAGCCTGTGATATTATGCTTGAATTGTTTATTTTGGGCAAAGTGGGAGATTCAGTTTCAGAGATTTTCTCTTGAACTTTTCTTCTATGATAGCTCTTGCTCTATAGGCCAAGAACTCGTTATGGGTGTTACTTCAACTGCCAAATTTATTGATTCCAATTATATATGTGATCTGAGGAAATGGTCACTGTTATGGGTCTGAAAACGTAATGGGCCACTAGGAGCTAGACTCTGTCCAGAATGTCATTTATTATTACTTGACCCCATGTGTTCCCATTGTAAAAGAAGGGCTATGATATTATGTATGCCAATTCAGCCCATTTTTAGAGTCTGTTATTAAGTGTGAGCTAGTCCCAAATATCTGTCTAACAGCCTATTTTCTCTGACCACTCTGGGTACACTGTGATAGTCTGAATCCTCTGAAAAGTGGACCCCAAAATGGGACTAGACATGCAAGAGATTTGCTAGGAGGAATACCTGTGAAANTTTTAGAGTCTGTTATTAAGTGTGAGCTAGTCCCAAATATCTGTCTAACAGCCTATTTTCTCTGACCACTCTGGGTACACTGTGATAGTCTGAATCCTCTGAAAAGTGGACCCCAAAATGGGACTAGACATGCAAGAGATTTGCTAGGAGGAATACCTGTGAAACAGAATGGGAAATGAATCAAGGAAACTGATAGATCCATGAGTCTATCTTCCATGCCTCAGCCTTACAGAGGAGAGAAGGAAAAATATGGGGGAAGATGAGTCTTAGATTTCAGTACCGTTCTAAAGAAGTTTTAGGTGAGAACTACTTATTTTTTAGTTTTTTTCAGATTAAAACCTTTTAGTAAAATGAGGATATATGGATTATTTTTTAATGTGAGTGTGTGTATATATATATATATATTTGTTTATTTAGCATTATGTCTTGTAATGAAATAACAGAATTTTACAGATAAGACTGAATAAGGATATTTAGTCTTAGTTACTTAATTTAAAATTGTTTTAGTTACTAGTGGTATAATTAGTTGTGAAAAAATAAGATATTAATAGAAAAATATTTATCATTGCAGATGACATAATTGTACAACTCAAGTAAGTAAAATGGAATGTTATTATGACTAATAGGAACATTCAGTAATGTAGTCACAGCCAATATTTAATATGAAAGTATTTATCTTTCTATACAACAATAAATCCAACAAGGAAATATAATGAAGGAAAATCTCTCATTTACAGTTGGCAAAAATATATGTAGTACTTACAAATAAGCTTAACAAAATGTATGCAAGACCTACATGAAAGCATGTTATAAAGCTACTTAAAGTTATAAAATAGGGTTTTAAAAAATAACATAATCTATTATTAGATTGAGTAGTTAACTATAGATGTGTCACTTTTCTCAAAATAATTTATTAATTTAATAAGATATGGTTCAAATGTTGATTTAAAAAAATCAGATTATCTTTTAAATTCTTATAGACAAAAAACCTTGCCTAAATAACAGAAAAATAAATCTGAAACTCGTGAATAATACAGGCAATCCTCAATAGACCTTATAGCTTGTCCATGATCTGATTAGCATAACTCCCAGTGACAAGACTGACTCATGTTCCATTTTCACAGTTACAAGGTCAGCCAAATAGCATGAACACAAGATGTTGAGAGTGATGGATAAAGAGTTGTTTCCAGACAAAGTATAGTGTGTGCTTTTGTCCAGCACTGAATTCCTGAACGGATTCAGCACTTCTTTGTTGAACTCTTACTCTATGCCAAGCTCAGTTTTTGATGCTGGGTATAAAACAGTAAATGAAACAGACAGTTACTGCCTTCATGCCTTGTTTGTGTTAGTGGGGATCATACAGTACACTGCGTAATTGTAAGGTGAAATAGTGCCCCAGCCAGTGACAGGGGTCCCCAGCATGTGTCCAGGCAGGACTCTCGCGCTAATGCCTCTTGCACGTAAGTCTGTACCTGAAGGGATAGTTGAACTTTCTAAAGTTCTAACTTGGCCCTCCCTGACTCACATGAAGATCTACAACTGTGTATCTGTTCT
>SJYX01024654.1:226792-238026 GCA_006410675.1 Oreotragus oreotragus
AAGGAATGATGCTAAAGCTGAAACTCCGGTACTTTGGCCACCTCGTGAGAAGAGTTGACTCATTGGAAAAGACTCTGATGCTGGGAGGGATTGGGGGCAGGAGGAGAAGGGGACAACCGAGGATGAGATGGCAGGATGGCATCACGGACTCGATGGACGTGAGTCTGAGTGAACTCCGGGAGATGGTGATGGACAGGGAGGCCTGGTGTGCTGCGATTCATGGGGTTGCAAAGAGTCGGACACGACTGAGCAACTGAACTGAACTGAACTGACTCTTAAAATTGGCTTGAAGTAATTAAAAGAATATTTATTTTAAGCAATTTAAAAACATTAGTATATTCAAATTTGACTAAGGTGAAACTGGAATAAGTTCACTCTGACTTTAGCCTTTACAATTTTTTAAAAGTTTAATTTAAAAGGTTGAAATAAAAATGCACTATTTCATATTTGTACTAAATGTTTAAGTGATATATTTATATGTGAATCTACACAATCTTTAATCATTTTCAAGAAAATGTATCTTCATTGAGAAATGATATGCAAAGTTATGAAATATTTAAAAGTCAATTTTGTTGACAAAAAGGAAAATGTGTAGACTATTTAGAAAATTGAGATGTGATATGATATCTATTTAACTTTCTTTGCCATTATCCCATCAGGATTGAATTAAAAAAAATTAAGACAATATCTGAATATTCTGTGAATTCTGGTTTTGTATCAAAATATCTAAGGCCTCAGAGAAGAGAAACAGAAATTGCCACAATAAAGAAATGTTTCATAATCATAAAAAATATACTTTTTCCAGTCTGAGGACACAATTGTTAGTAGTTATGACAGTTCAGAACTAACATGTGGATTAGAACTAATGATGGATTTTGATTACTTAAAAAGACAGCTGATTCCTTCTTAGATGAACATATTGTTACTGCTTTGCATTAATAGTAAATAATCTTTTGATGTATCTGAGTGCTTGCCTATCACTTTTTAAAAAAAATTGCATTTCATTGTTAATAATCATGGAAATTTCTAATCAATCTCCAGGTAGTTAATGGTGTTGCTGTGGATGTCTATTTTAATTTGTAAAACAAGAATTATGCTGTTTTTCCCTTACTATTCAGAAAAAAAAGCATAGTCACTCTATTTTAGTTATCTTGTTTACACAGAAGGCATGTTGACATAATTCCTATCATGACATGTTTATGGTGAAAGACTGTGTATACTGTATATAATTGGTTTAATTAGTAATTTCCACTCCCCACCTCCTTTGTCTCTTTTTTTTTTCGGCTTTTATATTTTTTTTCCCCTACCTGCTTTTGAAGTCAGTGCTCTGTTTTTCTGGGTGCCTGATGTCCTCTGCCCGCATTCAGAAGTTGTTTTGTGGAGTTTGCTCAGCCTTGAGATGTTCTTTTGATGAATCTGTGAGGGAGAAAGTGGTGTCCCCGTCCTATTCTTCCGCCATCTTGACCGGAACTCCACTTGATTGATTTTAAAAAAATATTGATCATATCATGTTTCTCTTGTGCTTAAAACTTCCTCCTGTTATTCACAAAATTTCAAATTCTTAACCTGACTTAACAAATTTTGCTATATACATTCTGCTTATTTTTCCAGTCTTAGTGATTAACACTTTCTTACTCTCTCACTACCTAGCTTTCTGAATTCAAATTATACTGATCTTCTTCATCTTCTTCTGTTTTTGGTTTTGTGTTTTAATTTCTTGAGCTAGCCATAGACTCTCACCTCAGGATATATGTGTGTTCTATGAAGAATTCTCACTAAAATGAGCCGTACTCTTGATTTTTGTTAAGTAACTATATTTTCATATGTCTGGTCACCCAAACTCAAAGTTGAAATCTTTGAATTCTCTGCCTCTTTACAATTTCTCAATCCTATTGCATCCCATCTGCTCTCACTTTACCTTCTTCTTTTGTGTCTATACCTCATACCCAGTCGAGTGCCATATCTTCAATCATTGTATCTAGAATCCTTCTCCCTAGAATCCTGCCTTCTAGACACTTGCATTCCTCTCAATTTCATGTAGCCAGTCAGGTTTGTTTCCTTTCACTTTACTACTTTAGTTGTTTTAAATATTTTTTTAAAAATCTTTGAGTTTCCATAGAACCCACTGAGTAAAAACCAAATCATTAAAAAAAAAAAAGTAAAACTCTATACTGTATCTCCCATTATCCTCACTATTTCCTCTGACAAATTATTTGTTATACAACTGATCATTCTCTAATTGCCTTTTCTTCCACATTTGCTCATGTCAGCCATGCTTCATTCACTCCACACATTCCCAGTAACAATCGTTTTCAATTTTTAAAGGAATTCAGATAAACAAACTCAGACAACATGCTGCTACACTGAAAACTCTGAGCAATGTCTAATCACAATTTGCAATGGGTATTTATTTTCAGTTCAGTTCAGTCACTCAGTCGTGTCCGACTCTTTGTGACCCCGTGAATCGCAGCATGCCAGGCCTCCCTGTCCATCACCAACTCCTGGAGTTTACTCAAACTTATGTCCATCAAGTTGGAGATGCCATCCAGCCATCTCATCCTCGGTCATCCCCTTCTCCTCCTGCCCCCAGTCCCTCCCAGCATCAGTCTTTTCCAACGAGTCAACTCTTCGCATGAGGTGGCCAAAGTACTGGAGTTCAGCTTTAGCATCATTTCTTCCAAAGAAATCCCAGGACCGATCTCCTTTAGAATGGACTGGTTGGATCTCCTTGCAGTCCAAGGGACTCTCAAGAGTCTTCTCCAACACCACAGTTCAAACGCATCGATTCTTCGGCGCTCAGCTTTCTTCACAGTCCAACTCTCACATCCATACATGACCACAGGAAAAACCATAGCCTTGACTAGACGGACCTCTGTTGGCAAAGTAATGTCTCTGCTTTTGGATATGCTATCTAGGTTGGTCATAATTTTCCTTCCAAGGAGTAACTGTCTTTTAATTTCGTGGCTGTAACAAAGCACATCTAATACCTTGACAACAATTTTTATTTCATATAACCTTTATTATTCTGATTTCCTGCTAAAATAACTTATCTTCTACACGCCAACAGTTAATCTTCTATTCAGAATTTACATTTACTTTCTTTTGCTGTGGTAGTTTGCCTCACTGGTGCCAGTTTTCCTCCACCAGTATCCTGTATTTTTGCCATGTAACTTGGCAGTTCTGACTTGGAGTCAAGTCTATTTTCATCTGTCTTGACTTTGAGATTGCTGTATGGCTTGTTTTGGAATGTGGGATGAGGTAGATGTGACAAGGTATCATTTCTGAGCTTAGGCCTGAGAGGCATTGTGTGTGTGTGTGTGTGTGTGTGTGTGTGTGCGCACGCAGGTGCTTTCTTCCACATACGCATTGCTATGAAAATAGCTATGCCATGGCTGCAAGGCAGTCCATGCATCGGTTGTGAGAAGCAGAGCCACTCAGTTGCTGAAGCCTGAGGCAGAACTGCCCAGCTAGAATTCAGCTATATTGCCATTGAGTCAGGGAGTGGTAATATATAGCAGTCAATTTCATTTGTACTAATATAGTTTTATACTTCTGTGACTGCAGTTACCATCTTACTCTGACTATATTTGACAGAGATAATTCATTCTCAGATGCTAATTATTTACTAGATACAACCTATCTTTAATGAATGAAGCTAAATATTTCATGTGTATTTTATTGTGTATATATATATTACATATTTATATAATAGTTTCCTAACTGATTTAGATTTATTTAAATTTAAACTAAAGATAAACTTTCAGGTCCCATTTGAGTAGGAGTCATCTCTTAATCATCACTGAATCCCTGTAAGTTCTATGGACAAAACAAGCATTCCTTAGTGCTTGTGGAATGAACAATTTTAAGCTTATACTATTCCAAATGGTACAAATGTGTATTTAAGTTGAAAACTGTTTCTGATAATCAGATAGTGTCAGATTTATAATTTTATTACTGATTCAAAATTGTAGTTAAAATAGTTTTTTTTTGTTAACTAAAATATGTCTGATGATTTTTACAGATTCTCTTTTGTACATAAAGAGTGAGAGAGTACACCTATGCTCATAGCAGCTTTTTGGACAATACCTAAAATGTTGGTGCAATCCAAGTGTTCATCAACAGATGAATGAATGAGCAAAGTGTGATGTATACATGCAATAGAATAATATCTGACTTTACAAAGGAAGGCAGTTTTGACATATGATACAATGTGGATGAATCTTGAGGATGTTGTGTTAAATGAAATAAGTCAATCACTAAAGACAAATACTGTATGATTCCACTTATACAAGGTGCCTAGAATAGTCAGATTCACAGAGAAAATAGAACGGTAATTGCCTGAGACTGGAGAAGGGGAAAACTAAGGAGTTGTTGAACAGATAGTTTTGGTTTTGTAAGGTGAAGAATTCTGGAAATGGATGGTCATGATGGTTGTACAGCAGCGTGAACATACTTAATGCCCCTGAAGTGCATATTTAAGATGACTAGTATGGTAAATTTTTATTTGATGTGCATCTTATCATGCTAAAAAAGTGGGAATAAAAGAGTGGAAGAAAAAACTTTATTAGGTATTCTTAATATGTAAATCAATGGATATGAAAAGGCTTGATTAGATATTTAAATCTTGATATGCTTGATGCCATTGGCAATATGTATTTCTCAGAGAGTCTTTGTGATGGATGAGTAAAACGAAGCTTTACATAGTAAGTTTGCTTTATAATTGAACTGCATATTTGTGGTTTAGATTGTGGTCTGTGTTTGGCACATATCTAAAACAAGTTGATCACTGTAGAAACAGTTTCGTTGATGGTTAAGAATCCAGGCAGGGATTCCAATTCCAGCTCCAACACTTATCAGCTAAGTCAGCAAATTGTTTATTCTCAGTTTCTTCCTGTGTGTATGAATTAATACACATGAAGCACTCGGAAAACTGCCTGGCATATTGGAGACATTACAATTCCAGCTATTACTATTATTGAGTGAGATATTTTGGGATTGGAATTAAATTTTGTTATCTTTTAGCAGAGTCTAACAATATGATTTTTAAATAAAATACTACCTTATTCTTTCAAGAAGTTGATTCTGAGAGAACAACGACTGTTTCAGAGAAACTTGCCAGAATCTCCCTCCTTTTGACTTATTTCAGTGCTGTGTTGAGGCAGCTGTATTGCTAAATGCTTATCTAGAAAAGCCTATGCAAAGGCAAGGGACTGGAATTTACAGCTCAGGGCCTTTTGGTTTCCATCTGAATTGTGCACAAATATGGAGTAAAGGGAGAATGAATCTATTATCATGATATAGGTATTTTGGCCTCTTTCTCTCCTTTTAAGTGCACTTCCCAATAGCCATCTTTCCTCCTTCATCATTTAAATAACTGGCAAGCAGTGCAGCCCTTAACAGAAGGTGGGAGCTTATTTATGTCTCCTCTTTGTCTGTAAAGACAAAAGAGAAGAACAGATGAGATCAGATCAAGGAGTACTTTGTTTTATAATCTCTCTGGAGAAGTCTAGGAGTTCCCTCCCTCCATGCTCATATTTCTTGTTGTGAAGCACTAATGAAGACACTAATTAGTTGTTCAGTGGCATGGACTTCCCTTGGATATTTTCAAGACCTACTTCTTTCCATTATGAATATGCTTCTCTTGTATGTTTCTTGCTCCTTTTCCTAAATTCTGTCCATTACGTGGAAGACCAAAGCAATAGCAATCCTTCCTATTTTTTTCCCCAAATCCAGTGTAAGTCTAAAAGCGCATATTAAGTACATGTCAAAGAAAATTTATTGCATTCAGACAAACACTAAATTGGCAACACATCAGGTAAAAACAAAAAGCCACTAACTGTAACAAAGCTCAAATATGAGAAGTCCGAGTCTTCTGACACATCTTACCTAGAATATTTATGTTCTTATTAGCATGTTTCAATGCTGAATGCAGAAAATGATATGAAGAATGTGCAGAAAGTTTTCCTTAATAATTAGAACCAAATCTATGATTCCCGAAAGCTCAATTTCTTGCTCATACTTAAGTTAGAATTGCAATGAATGCCTCAATGATTTCCTTAGATTCACTGATCTCATTTATTCAAAAATACTTAGAAAGTGCTTCTTCTATTCAATATATTGTTATATGAACATCACAGTAGTTAAAACTTACCAAATTCACTGAACTAAAGGACAAATTTATTGGACAACACAGTTGATATCAAAAATTACTTTGGAAGATTAGTTAAATGGATCCAATCTAGCGGTAGAAACCTTGATATGAGAAAATGTAAAAACCCACACAAGTACAAAATTTGAAACATCTTAGGAGGTTAGTTCATTCCATATTCGTTTTGAGTTGACAGTATGATGAACTGATTTGCAAACAAACAGCTAAAAATACAAAAGCAAAAATTAGTAGGACTTTAGGATGAAATCATAGAATTATAGAAGAATATGTTTCTATAAAGAGGCCTTAACAGACTGGAATGAATCCTTGGAATAACAAATGGATAGTGAAGAGCTTAAGTAACATTTTGAAATAAGAACCTGTTCAGCTTGAAAAACTGAGTTCCAAGGCTTAGTTCCAACAGTTGTTTTTCAATGTTGGAAATATTCTACATGGTTACAGAGATCATCTACCCATGAGTTTATTTATTCATGTGTTGGTTTATGATTTTATTTATTCAGGAACGTTTACTGCACAGGGCTTCCTCAGTGACTCAGTGGTAAAGAATCCGCCTGTAATGCAGGAGCCACAGGGGACAAGGGTTCAATCCCTGGGTCAGGAAGATCCCCTGGGGGAAGGATGGCAACTGCCTCCAGTATTCTTGCCTGGAGAATCCCCAAGGACAGAGGAGCCTGACAGGCTAGAGTCCACAGCGTCACAAAGAGTCAGACACTACTGAAGTGACTTAGCACATTCATTGGCACATATAGTAAACAGTCCACATACATACTGTGTAATCATATGAAGTGATGAACAAAAGAGAAGCGGTCCTTGGTTTATCTGGGATTGCAGAATGAAAGGGTAAGCACCATCAGCCAGAACAAACTCAAAGCATGCAGATTTCAGATCACTGTAAAGAAAACTTTCTGTCAAACAAAACTGCCCTCAAATGGAATTAATTCATCAGGACTCATGTTTCTGTTTCTCTTTTTGTTACTAGAGGGATCTTGTGTACCAGATGGCCACTTGCTTGGAAATTTAAGCACTGAGTGAAGTTCTATTCCAAGACTCTCTCTGTAGCATTAATATATCTTGACTTTAGTTTCTTTCTTTGAGGACAGTTTAGTCAGTTACAATGCAAAAGAAATGTTATAATGATAAAATAATCAAACTTTTTTTTCTTTTTTATGAGTAAGATAAGGATGGGCTCCCCAGGTGACACAGTGGTAAAGAACCCTCCTTGCTGACACAGGGGATGCGGTAGATGCCAATTTCATCCCTGGCTCAGGAATATTCACTTGGGGAGGAAATGGCAACCCACTCCAGTATTCTTGCTTGGAGAATCCCATGGACACAGGAGTCTGGCAGGCTGTGGCCCATAGGGTCACAAAGAGTCAGACACAACTGAGTATGCATGCATACAAGATTAGGATAAACACAATTGACATGAAATCCTGTTTTCAAAGCTTCCTACTTATTCATGACACTTATCATTTCAGAGTTTTCAAAGTAATTATACCCACAAAGCTTCCAAATTATAAAGACTGATATTATATTCATTGATATGAAATGAGGAAAATTAAGATAGGACAGGAAATTTCTAGTCTATAGCAAGTGGCATTTATCGGGGGGAGGTAAAGGGTTATTGAAATGAGGATTACAAGACCCAACTCAGTTTTGGTTAAAATATAAACAGTTTATATATAACTATGGAGAAGTCTAATGGTGGATAGTGATTACAGGAATACATGTTTTCACTCTTTCAACCTTTCATCAAATATCTGCTTTTGTCTCACTCTACCTCTTAGTTCTTTCTGTTTTCAGGCAGCCTCTCTATATGTAGCAGCAAAGACACCCTCTAGTAAATCCAGGCTAATAATGTCCAAGGGACTTGTAATATTTAATTGAAGGAATCCTTCTTCCATGTAATATTCTTATTGATTCTCCCAACATGTTTCTTATTGGCCTTCCTTGGGTCATTTATACACTTATATGCCCAACCCTAAGATGGAGATTGTGGTCAATGTGGGAATATGTTCAATAGTCTCATACTGTGGGAGAGGAACAATTCCCTCAATAGAATGATTGCTCAGTAGACAAAAGCATGCCAGAGGACCATTAGAAATACTGTCCCACTGGCTTTATTATTTGGAGTCTATGTTATCAAACTGAATAAAGATAATATCAACAACAAATTTTCTTCAGCAGTGGAGAAGTTTTGCATAATAATTAGTACAAGTCTTATACTCCTCCAATATCTAAAAACAAGTAAGATACAAAGGCATCTCAGAATTACAAGCCAAATAGGTTTGTTATCAAATCACAAAAATGTGATCTTACAACTTTTTCTTAGTATCTTTCTCTATCCTAACAGATTTCTACCTACATGAATTAGACCTTAAGCATATCACTTGCAGCCCTGTGCTTAACCTGCTCAGGTATTGAATGATAATGCTTCATATTTATTAAGCTTTTTTTCATGTAAAGATAGTATATAATCTTCATACCATCCTCCTGAAGAAGACAGGCATTATTCTCATTCTGTAGATGGAAAATTGGAAGGCTTTCAAATGGCTCCAAAATCACTAGCTAGTTGAAAGCTAAGTACAGTAATTCTAACTAGCACTTCAATATTCTATCTGCCAAATCCAGAAGGCAAAATGTTATGAAGTTTCCTCTTTGATTCACTGCAATTCAATTCAGCTCAATTTGATTTGCTAAGCAGTATTAAGAACCTACAATGTGCTCAGTGTCATCCTATATACTCTAAGCAGTGCAGAGGATGCATAAGGCAAAATCCTTTAACCTTAGGTGTTTCATATTTTAATCCCAAATACAACACACAAGCTCAACGAATAGCTGCATAACAATTTAAGTTAATATGTATTCACATTCTTTACTGCCAAAAAGTGATGAAGATAATAGGTGAAATTTTACTTAAGATGCGATATACAAAGTTTACAATGATTCATTCATATACTGAGTCGTCCATAATACAATTTTAAAATTTGTTTTTGTAATTCATCTACTCTCAATCAATTTTTATATATCTACAGTAAACCAGCCAAGAGCTTAAGTGCTGCAGGCATAATAGTGACTAAAATGTATTGCTCTGACCCTCACAAAATTGCATTTTACAGAAGGAGAGAAATTCATGAACATGTATACCGATGAACAATACAACTTTTTGCATGTGGTCTGAAGAGGAAGTCCAGCCTCCAGAGATAGTATGACAGGGAATCTGGCTGGGTTTGGAGAAGGGGATTAAAAAGATTAAGGTTGAGGCATTTAAACTGAAAGTTGAAGAATGAGTTAATTTTGTCAGATAAAGATTGAGGCGAAGAACATCCCTGGAAGGAAGAATCATCTCAGAGTCTAGCTTAGAACAGGCAAATAAAACAAAGACACATATTTAGATACACAATGATATGGTTTCTTTTAACTTGTTCTTTAGATTTCTGAGGCAAACAAATTTGGTATTGAGTTGGTTCAAATTAGTGGGTATTCAGGGACTACCCTTCTAATATCAATACAAAGGGAAGCTCAGAGGGAAAAGACAGATAATTTTAGCAATAATTCTTGGATAAGTTTGGGTGAGAGCTCTGGAAATAAGCATGAAGGGAATTAAGATTGTCCAGAAAGTTGTGCTCTAGCAAAGGGCTTTGCAGTTACTTGTGAATATTTTAGACTTAAGTCATTGAATAATAAAAATTCTTTATAGGATGTTTAAGTACCTTTCTGTTTAATGGTGTGTTATCTCATTAAAAACCTCAGTGAATTTAAAAGCAAATCTCATGATTTTGTGTTTTCCCATCAGGACTTTAGAGTATTTCTCTGTACAAAACTGGTGTTCAGATAAATCTTATGGATTGATTAAAGCAATAATTTCAATAGATAACTTTAGAAAAATTAGTCAAAATAATTATGGTGTTTGAAGTAGGTATATGCTTTCAAGAAATCTTATATTGATTCCCACTTGGTTGTGGGAATTCTCTAAGGGTCCAGTGGTTAGGACTCCATGCTTTCACTACCAAGGGCCCAAGTTCAATTACTGATTGGGGAAGGAAGATCCTACAAGCTGTGCGGCAAGGACGAAAAAAAAGAAACATTGCAATGCTTTTCCATTATTTGTTCCTTTTGCCTTCATAGCCAGAGAAGGCAATGGCACCCCACTCCAGTACTCTTGCCTGGGAAATCCCATGGGCAGAGGAGCCTGATAGGCTGCAGTCCATGGGGTCACGAAGAGTCGGACAAGACTGAGCGACTTCACTTTCACTTTTCACTTTCATGCATTGGAGAAGGAAATAGCAACCCACTCCAGTGTTCTTGCCTGGAGAATCCCAGAGACCAGGGAGCCTGGTGGGCTGCAGTCTATGGGGTCGCACAGAGTCGGACAAGACTGAAGTGACTTAGCAGCAGCGGCCTTCATAGCATCTTGTGAATTAGATCATACACTCCTCTGCAGCAAAGTTCCAGTGTCTGTGATTGCTCCTGTATTGTGAACCTAGGCAGTGATTATGCTTAATTCATTTGTATACACAGTACCTGTCAAATATATGACATAAAATAAGTGCTTTATATTTATTGAGTGGCAGAATAAACACATAAATGAGCAAATGAATGAGCCAATCATCTTGGATTATCAGTTAGCTAAAATTGATTTGGAAGAAAGGAAGCAGCACACTATACAATGCACAGTAGTCACTCATGAGTTGTGTCCTGAATAAATCTGAACTGAAAAGTATTGATGTGAATTGACCAGACACTAATTATGTGAAAGGTGGTGTTAATTTGAAACATACAGAAAATTCATACTTTCAATTTTTTTAAATCTTTGAATAAGATATTTTGTATAATACTTTGAATAATAAACTCCCTAGTGGCTCAGTGGGAAAGAATCTGCCTACAATGAAGGAGACACAGGAGATGTGGGTTCGATCCCTGGGTCAAGAAGATCCCCTGAGGAAGGCATGACAACCCACTCCAGTATTCTTGCCTGGAGAATCCCATGGACAGAGGAGCCTGGCAGGCTACAGTTCACGGGGTCGCAAAGGGTCGGACATAACTGAAGCAACTGAGCACAAAC
>SJYX01024654.1:246226-261351 GCA_006410675.1 Oreotragus oreotragus
CTAAAGCTGAAACTCCAGTACTTTGGCCACCTCATGTGAAGAGTTGACTCATTGGAAAAGACTCTGATGCTGGGAGGGATTGGGGGCAGGAGGAGAAGGGGACAACCGAGGATGAGATGGCTGGATGGCATCACGGACTCGATGGACGTGAGTCTGAGTGAACTCCGAGAGATGGTGATGGACAGGGAGGCCTGGCGTGCTGCGATTCATGGGGTCACAAAGAGTCGGACATGACTGAGCGACTGAACTGAGCTGAACTGAACTGTGTAAGGGCAAGGGAAAAAATAAAATTAGGAATGAGGTTTGGAGTTTACGGAGAAGAGGTCAAGGATAGGGTAAAAGGAGGTTTGAGATAAGGTGAAGGGTGGATTAGAAGAAGTTTTGGGGGTGAGGAAAATGTATAAGGAGTGAAAATTGGGAACCAGGGAATAGTATAAGGTTTAGAGATGTAAATGATAAAGTTGAATTATTTTAAGGCTTATTTGTTCATATTAATAAGAAAATAGATTTGAGAGAATAGCATTGAAACGTGTATATTATCATATGTGAAATAGATTGCCAGTCCAGGTTCGATGCATGAGACAGGGCACTCAGGGCAGGTGCACTGAGATGACCCTGAGGGATGGTGTAGGGTAATGGAGTTAGAGAAGGCGAGGTTCAGAATAAGAAAGAAGCTGGCACTTTAGAGGAACAGATCACCTTTAATGAGGGGAGAAGGGGCAGCAGTCAGATTAGTGAGCTGCTGCACTTACCCAAGAAAAGAGTAAGTATATATAGGCATTTATGTGGAAAGCTACTGTCTTAAGGGGGCCTGTTCTTCTCCAAGGTTGTTCAGAGTAGTTATCTCTTAAATGGCTGGGGCAGGGGATTTTGGAGATCGGCCAGAGGCTGGACCAGCAGGGAGCTGGGTGGAATCAACCTAATGTCCGTTTTTTCTTCAGGTGACAGGTTTGTTTGTTTTGCATAGAATGGTGGGGAGGACCTGGAGGGGAGTTTTAACTCCAGACTATTTTGAGCCATGTAACTTTCCTTCAGATGGGATGGGGAGGGAGGTGGGAGGGGGGTTCAGGATGGGGGACACATGTACACCCATGGCTGATTCATGTCAATGTACAGCAAAAATCACTGCAATATTGTAAAGTAATTAGCTTCCTATTAAAATAAATAAAATAATTAAAAGAAAATAGCTTTCAAAAGAGAAAAAAAACAAACAGAATTACCTTCAAAATAATATCATTTTTTAAAACTACAGTTTTATTCTAATTTTTATTTTTCTGTTCTTTATTCTTTTCACTTTTCACTAGTGAGGATCTCTAGTCTTGCATTATGGAAAAGGCATATGACTTTACACCCTATGATCTATTTAAAGCACTTTGCTATATTTTGAATTTTCACTTCTAAAACACTTAAAATATAACCATTAGATGGAAATATAGCATGCAATTAATTAAATTTTCTTACTAGTTAATGGATTTTAGGATAGTGCACAATTTCTGTATTTGCTTTATCCTTAAATAGAGATAGCACTTACATTAATTTACTATTATATTAATCATCAAAAGCAATTCCCTTTGCTTTGTTTTCCTTTTGGTTAGATTTTTTCTATCATTATATATTTTAATATTATAACTGCTCTTGATACTGTGGTTTTCTGAAGTAAAGTTTCACTACATGTATAAGTCCTCAATTTTACTTTTTAATTATGGGCAAAATTTCTTCTCAGTTTAGCATTCAAAATCATTTTTAATTGTTAGTCAAAATTCAGTATTCTTAGGTTGTTCTTAAGATTAAAGTTATTTCCTTTATCAGCTCACTTTTTTTTTTTTTTACAACAAATGGTCACAATACCCTGTTAGTTGAACAATAGTAATTGTCCTACACACTATGGCTCACTCCTGGTAAATTTTAAATTTAAATAACAGAAGAAGATCAAATCAATATAAAAATGAACAATTTTACTTCCTGTGATTTTTATGTTTACTATCTAGTAAAAAGGAGATTACAGATATTAAAACTTTAATAATTCAGTTCAGTTCAGTCGCTCAGTCGTGTCGGACACTTTGCAACCCCATGAATCGCAGCACGCCAGGCCTCCCTGTCCATCACCATCTCTCGGAGTTCACTCAGACTCACGTCCATCGAGTCCATGATGCCATCCAGCCATCTCATCCTCGGTCATCCCCTTCTCCTCCTGCCCCCAATCCCTCCCAGCATCAGAGTCTTTTCCAATGAGTCAACTCTTCACATGAGGTGGCCAAAGTACTGGAGTTTCAGCTTTAGCATCATTCCTTCCAAAGAAATCCCAGGGTTGATCTCCTTCAGAATGGACTGGTTGGATCTCCTTGCAGTCCAAGGGACTCTCAGGAGTCTTCTCCAACACCACAGTTCAAAAACATCGATTCTTCGGCACTCAGCTTTCTTCACAGTCCAACTTTCACATCCATACATGACCACAGGAAAAACCATAGCCTTGACTAGGCGGACATTAGTCGGCAAAGTAATGTCTCTGCTTTTGAATATACTATCCAGGTTGNATGTCTTCCAAGTTACTTCTGATAAATCCTCACTCTGAATGAATGGAGAGGCATTGGTGTTTCTTATATGTTTTTCTTATATGTTTCTGAATCTCACCTATGGCTGCCTTAAGAGCTGGTTTGGGTTGTTTTCTTCAGACATGCCTTTGAGTCCTTTAATACTTGAACTCTATATCTATAGAAATGATCAGATTAAACATGTACTTGTATCTAAAAGTTCTGCATTAGGAATTATGTATTTCTGTAAATAGTTTCAATTTTAGGCCCATCAAGTAAGATGGATTTGGGCACATGGGTCAGTGGGCTGCTAACAGAGACTGTGACCTCATGGTTCAGAAACTATGAAAAGTAGTACATTTTATTATATTCCCTGGTGGCTCAGTTGGCAAAGAATACACCTGCAATGCAGGAGACCCAGGTTCAGCCCCTGGGAGGGGAAGATCCCTTGGAGAAGGAAATAGCAACCCACTCCTGTATCCTTGTCCAGAAAAATCTCATGGACAAAAGAGCCCGGTGGCCTGTAGTCCATGGGGTTGCAAAGAATTGGACATGATTTAGCAACTAAACAACCACCACCATAGACATTAAAGATCCAAGAGCCTTCACTCAGGTTTGGACTAGACTGCCAACACCACATACTTGAGATTGTGAGGAATATCTGACAGCTGTAGAGTTCTTTCACTGTGACCTTGTGGATATGAAATTAGTTCACCTTTATCTATAGTAGGTGATTCAATCAACTTGTGAAAGTAAGCAATAGTATTTTATTTGTGGTCAGATAATAGGCTTTCTAGACTGCATTTACATTCCTAGGAAAAATGACTGAACAGAAGAGTGCTCATTTGATAGATTAGATGAACATTTAAAGTGGTACATGCATTAGGAGTATAAAATGGTATCTAAGCTATGATGTACCAGTGACACATGTCTGCCTCTGTGTGAGTCTCACAATGCTATAATGTGCTGTTTCTAGTGTGACAGGATGGTGCTACCCATTGTCAGTAAATTTGAAGTCCTGACTTGCATTCATTTGCCAATACCAAAGCTATACTTGTTGCAGTTAAACTTTGTTGGTTGGGCATATGGGACATGTCAGTTAGAGATAAATCCTCTATGGTGAATTAAATAGACAGCTGTCAGTTTCTCAGGCTTTAAAACCAGATAGGGTGAGGCATCTAGAAAAATTTAATTCTCATAAACTTTTTACCAGTCCTTATTTTTATGCCTATTTATCTATCCATCCATCTATCTGTCATCTGTCTTTTCCTCTCTGAGAAATTTGTATGCGTGTATGGGGTATGGATATATATCTCAAAGATACCTGGAGAAGCAAAATTAATCATTTATTCATTAGGTGGGTTATAAAATTGAACTGAAGCTGCAATACAGTATTGTAGAAAAAATATAACTGTGGGATATAAAAATCTGCTCTCCCTTTTCTAAGTCCCTCTCATTCATTAAACATAAAAGAAAAATCAAAATTTCCTATCCTGTTTAAGCCTTAGCCCAATCCAATAATTTAAATAGTATCTTCAGGTAAAGGGTTTCCCTGGTGGCTCAGTGGTAAAGAATCTGCCTATGATGCAGGAGACAGAGGAAATTCAAGTTCAGTCCTAAGTCAGGAAGATCCTCTGGAGGAGAGCATGGCGACTCACTCCAGTATTCTTGCCTGGAGAATTCCATGGACAGAGGAGCCTGATGGGCTACAGTCTATGGGGTCACAAGGAGTGGGACACAACTGAAGCGAATGAGCACACATATACATGTTCAGATAATATCATCCTCTTAAAATGTTTCATAGGTATTNTCCAGTATTCTTGCCTGGAGAATTCCATGGACAGAGGAGCCTGATGGGCTACAGTCTATGGGGTCACAAGGAGTGGGACACAACTGAAGCGAATGAGCACACATATACATGTTCAGATAATATCATCCTCTTAAAATGTTTCATAGGTATTCTGCAACAACATTTGCCTTTTTGAAGTCCTGTATGGGGTTGGGTGATTGTAGCATGGAAGAGATGAGTCACTGGGTGGAGTGACCCCTCACTCCTCTGATCTCCAGGAGAGGTTTCTTGCTCGCTTTATGGCTGGGCAGTAGTCTGGGCACTGTAGCTGAAGCCTCCTCCTCTTCTGGTCTTTTGATTTGATGATAATCTTGAGGCATTGTCTGGTTCAGCAAATTTCATTTAATCTCCAGCTGGGATTGGAGACTCCTTGAATGTTTTTTACAATGAATTTTGTTCAGCCCTGATGTGAGTGATCTGCACTGTAGCTCTCGATACACACCCCTCTCCTCCTATTGTAAGTACTGTGCCCCGTTTCTCTACTGTTTTGGAAACTGTCTAGTCAGATAGCCCAGATGGTGACCCAGGAAGATAAAAATTCAAGTGTCAGTCTGCATGCAACTACCAGACTGCAGTAACTAAGTTGATAGGTCTGTACTCCCCTGGGTGAAGAGGCAGTCTGAAATACAATGTCTTTGAAGATATATAGGTTTGAAAGTAGATGAGATAAAATGAGGATACCAAAAGGTCTCATCATTTTTGTTCTTCATATTACCCATATGTACCCAATACAACTCACTATCATTTAGTAAAAGTCTTGAAATAGTAACATTGGGATACAAATTAAGAGCCATTTAATTCCTCTCTCTCTCTCTCTTTTTTTGTTTCTCTCTCTCTTTATAATCTAAAATCTATAGCTTAAAATGCACCAGTCAAAGGGGATTTTTATATTTGGAGATTTCTTTAGCGAGAATTCCATGAACATAGATCTCCTAGGCATGATTGTTTAAATACTAATGAAGAAACAAAATTGTTTAGAAAATTTTCTTCTAAAAGCACTTATCTGTCATGCATAGTACTGTAATTGGCGTTGGTGAAACACTACTATTGTAAATAAGAGGCCCTCACTTTGCTAATTACTCTAGTCATAATTTTTCAGATTGACTCTTTGGAAGACTTAGAATATTTTATAAGGACTTGGAGTTAGTCTCCTCACATCTTAATTTTAAGTACCAGGAGTACTTTAGAGTAAATGAATGAAACATCACAATAATGATGGGAAGACTAATTTTCTTATCTTGTTTTTGTTGTTCAGTTGATAGGTCATCTCCGATTCTTTGCAGCCCCATGGACTGTAACACACCAGATTCCTCCCAGAGGTTGCTCAGATCCACGTCCTTTGAGTCAGTGATGCTATCTAATCATCTTATCCTCTGCTGCCCCCTTCTCCTGTTGCCTTCAATATTCCCCATCATCAGAGTCTTTTCCAATGAGTCAGTTCTTCCCATCAACTAATCAAAGTATTGGAGCTTCATTTTCAGCATCAGTCCTTCCAATGAATATCCAGGGTTGATTTCCTTTAGGACTGACTGGTTTGATCTCTTTGCAGTCCAGGAGATTCTCCAGAGTATTCTGTTGGCCAAAGCACTTAGGCAAACAGAGACATTTTCATTACAATAAAATTTTATTTTATTTTATAAGTATAATTTATAAAATATTTATTATAATTTTCATTATATAAAATATATATTTATACAAATATAAATTATTTTACTATTATTGTTTTTATCAGGAAGGGCATGCTACTGGAGTTCACCTCTCAGTGTGAATGTGCTCAGCCGCTCAGTCACGTTCAGCTCTTTTCAACCCCATGGACTGTAGCCCGCCTGCCAGGCTTTTCTGTTCAGAGAATTGCCCTGGCAAGAATACCAGAATGGGTTGCCATTCCCTTCTTGAGGGGATCTTCCTGACCCAGTGGTCAAACTCTGCTTCTTGCATTGGTAGGTGGATTTTTTACCACTGTGTCAGAAACTCTCAGTAGCCTAAGGCAAGTGTCAAACTGCTCTTTGGGAGAAGTTAATTCTTCACTACACAGCAGGATCCTTTTATAAATAAATCCACAGACTTGTATGCAGGTCTGCATTTGAAATCAAGCCTATACTTGTAAACACACCTGAACTTGTACACAAGTCTGCACTTGTCTTCAAGAGTCTAAAGTTAAATTTCTATTTAACCTTTAACTTCTTCTACATTTATTTCTTTTTGAAAAGAGTATTCCTCAACATCATTTGTTTAAAAAGGCTCACTTTGTTCATCTAACAACATATTTGTAAAATCATCTTAAATTTTAATTTCTGTCAGTGCATTTAACTAAACACAGACATCTTTAAAGTAGTTTAAATTTAGTATGTTTTATGAATAAAGTTTCTTGCAAAATTATAAACTTCTTGAAGGCAGGTATTATATACCTTTTTTAATTTTTGATTTCTAAGATTCTCAAGAGTATGTGTTTCATATTCTTGTTACTAGTAAACATTTATTTGAGTGTAAGTGAATACAATCAAGTATCAGGAGGATTATATTACAACTTATAAAAAGCATCAGGATATAACAACAATGCTCAAACAACCTTCATTGTTCAAATTAACCAAATTATTTTAGTGGTCTATAAGTCCCAACAAAATGGGAATCAAATTGGTGATAAACAGTGCCAACCCTTATCACTACAAAGGCATCACTACCATCCTAAATATGACAACACTTTGTATTATTTAATGGTACAATACAGCTACTTCCAATAAAGCCAGGAAACACTTCCAGGATGTTGTCATTATTCTATCTGATATATTATTTAAGTATTTGGAATTTTAGCTTTGGTTGAAGCTGTCCCCAGCACATTAAGGCATGCCTTGCCAGGAATCAAATTCATGTGAGAATATTTCAAAGAAAGGCTTATGTATTTCTAAGGAGGAGGCATTTGAGAGCTCAGTGGAGGTTTGTCCCTAGTTTTTAATCCTCTGGAGAGAATTACTCTAAGTGGAAATTGGAAGGTCTTGTCCCCAGGTATCCTTGAGGTACTTCTGTCATCAGAACCCTGTACTGAGTAGTGATATGTGAGTCAAGGTAGGGCAGAAACTTTTATCTGACTTATGAGGATTCAGTGTGGATTCTAAGCAGCAGGGATGTGGAGCTGCTCTAGGATATTGAGGGTTCTCCTCCAGCAGCAGGAGATTGGGTGCTGTGGTTAGTTGCTCAGTCATGTCTGACTCCTTATGACCCCATGGGCTGTAGCCCTTCAGGCTCCTCTGTCCATGGGGGTTCTCCAGGCAAGAATACTGGTGTGACTTGTCATGCTCTCCTCCAGAGGATCTTCTCAACCTAGGGACTGAACCCAGGTCTCCTACATTGTAGGAGGATTCTTTACTGTCTAAGCTGCCAGGGAAGCCATTCTTTAAGGGAAGAGACCAGAATCATCCAGGGGATGGCTCAGGGCAAAGGTGAACTCTATCAAGATGTTCCTACTTTAAATATTCTGTTGATGAGATTTTGGGTTATTTTTTTCTAGCTTCTATTGCTTGCAAAAATGTCACAGGTATAGTCTACTATTTCAAAAATTAGATTTATGGTCATTTTTTATGCAAAGGCAGGTCACCAAAAAAATCATTAGTAATGCTAAATATTAGTAGCTCATTGCTACCCTTTTTAGGCTGTTCTGGTTGGTCTAAGAATTGGATTGATGTGAGACAAATTAACAGGAAAAAGTCACATTTAATTATGTCTGTACAGGGGACCAAGAAAAAATTAGGCAGTTGGGGCTTACATGCCGTCTGAGAAAAGGACAAAGGGGTAGGGGTTTGGGGCTTCATAAGGGTGGAAGGCTATCTGTATGGAGATGGAAAAGCAAATGTCTGATACAAACTTTGGAATGCTATGCAGATATAATGGGAAGCAAAACCAAGTTTTGCTTCTGAATCCCCCTACAATACCTGGTCCATATTTTTTGTATTAATAGATATCTTTGGTGATAGTGCTTTTCCTGGAGCAAGCCCATTATATAACTACTTTTAGGCAGTTAAGGGAAAAGTAAAAAGAAAGACTTCCTGAATCTTCTGTTTCTTAAAAGTAATCAGTGAGATACATTTTAGGGTGACAAAGTTTGCTCCCCAATAAAGACTTGCAATGAGCTAATAATGAGCTTGGTATAGGCAAGGAGGCAATTTCTATGGTACTCAGAGTTCTTCAGAGAAATGGAATCAATGGGATGTATAGAGAGCTATAAGAGTAAATGTATTAAGGGAATTGGCTCACATGATTATGGAGGCTGAAAAGTCCCACCATCTACCATCTGCAAACAATAGAATCAGGAAAGCTGGTGGCCTAATTTACTCTGAATTCAAGACCTGAGAACTAGGTGGGGTGCTGGCGTATGTTCCACAGTCCAGAGGCCCTAGAAATAGGAGGTCTGAGTTTAGATTCAAGGGCAGAAAAAGGGGATACCCCACCTAAAGAAGACAGAGAAAAAACTTGCTTTCTTCTGCCTTTTTGTTCTATGCAGGCCCTCAGGGGGTTAGATGATAAGGATCTTATTTATTTAGTCAATTAATTCAAATGCTAACTTCTTCCGAAACAGACACATTCAGAAGTAATGTCTTACCAGCCATCTGGACATTCCCTTAGCCTAATCAAGTTGACACATAAAGTTAATTCTCACAGCTTCTTATCCCTTAGTTCCTAAATTCTATCTTTACTCCATTCTCTTTACGTTATTTCTGATCTTTCAGCTCAAGAATTTTGAATTGGTGAATGCTATACCAATTCTTTAAATTAAATTCAGAAAATATGTTTTGGCACTATATTTTGCCTGTTTTTTCACATAGTGCCTTTTTTATAGTTGAGATGCATTATTATTTAAACATTTGTGAATTAATCTGTGGGTATAGCTGGCATGTATAACACTATTTCTGTGGAGACATACATTCTGAATTCCAGTGAAATATCATATACAGCTAAGGAGGCAGAGTAATGATCTCCCAATGATGTCCACAGCATAATTCCCCAAATCTGTAAATATACTATTACAGATAGTAACATGGAGTTGCAGGGTCAGACATAACTGAGGGTCCTTAGCAGGCAAATCTAATAAAAAGTCTCTGGAAGTGAAAAGCCTTTCCCAGCCTAGTCAGAGGCTGTGGTCAGAGGAAGATGTGATAATTGAAGAACGTCAAACAGATTGAATGCGAGACTTTCCTGAGAGGCCAGTCATTAAGACTGCACACTTAAAATTCAGGGGGCGTGAACTACAATCCCACATGTGAAGTGGTATGGCCAAAAAAAAAAAAAGATGAAATGTTCTTGGTTTGAGGGTAGATTAGGGACCCACACCACAAGCCAAAGACTGTGGGTGGTATCTAAAAACTACAGGAGACCAGGAAACAGATTCTCCCCTAGAGCCTCCAGAAAAGAACACAGCCCTTTCCAACACCTTGATTTTAGCACATTTCTGACTTTTGGCCTCCAGAACTATAAGGCAATGCTTTTATATTGTTTTAAGCCACCAAATTTATTGTAATTTGTCTTTTAAAATAAACAAACATTTTATAGAACATATCCAGTTAGTAAGTTGGAGACTGCTTGCATTAATTAATTTAGTGGGTGGTATCTAAAAACTACAGGAGACCAGGAAACAGATTCTCCCCTAGAGCCTCCAGAAAAGAACACAGCCCTTTCCAACACCTTGATTTTAGCACATTTCTGACTTTTGGCCTCCAGAACTATAAGGCAATGCTTTTATATTGTTTTAAGCCACCAAATTTATTGTAATTTGTCTTTTAAAATAAACAAACATTTTATAGAACATATCCAGTTAGTAAGTTGGAGACTGCTTGCATTAATTAATTTTGAGGTTTGAAAATACAGTATTTTTAATGAAGTTTCTGTCCTCAACCTATGCAGAGATTGTTATTGTTCAGTCTTAAATTTGTGTCCTGCTCCTTGCAACACCAGGCTTCCCTGTCCTTCACTATCTCCCAGAGTTTACTCAAACTCATGTCTGTTGAGTCAGTGATATTATCTAACCATCTCATCCTCTGTTGCCCTCTTCTCCTGTTCTCAATCTTTCCCAGAATCAGGGCCTTTTCCAATAAGTTGATTCCGCATCAGCTGGTCTAAGTATTGGAGCTTCAGCATCAGAGCTTCCAATGAATGTTTAGGATTGATTTTCTTTAGGAAAGAAAGATTGAGGGCAAGAGGAGAAGGGAGCGACAGAGGATAAGATGATTAGATGGCATCATTGACTCAATGGACATGAGTTTGAGCAAACTCCAGGAGATAGCAAAGGGCTGAGAATCCTGGTGTGCTGCAGTCCACAGGATCACAGAGAGTTGGATATGACTTAGCAACTGAAGAACAACAAAACAGTTAAAGGCTTTAGCATAGTCAATGAAGCAGAAGTGGATGTTTTTCTGGAATTCCTTTGCTTTTTCTATGATCCAACAGATGTTGGCAATCTGATCTCTGGTTCCTCTGCCTTTTCTAAACCCAGCTTGTACATCTGGAAGTTCTTGATTCATGTACTGCTGAAGTGTAGGTTGAAGAACTTTGAGCATTACCTTGCTAGCATGTGAAATGAGTGCAGTTATACATGTGCACAGACACACCAGCAAACATACGTGCAAGCATGGGCATTCTCTTATTTTGTGAATCTGTTTAGGCACAATGCTTAGAGTTTAATGTATGTTCTCTTATTTAATGGTCAACTCCATTTCAGGTAGGGATCAGTACAGCCCATCAAAAAGATGATGCTTTCCTTAAGGTTCTGTAGCTATTGATTGAAGGAGTTGAAACTAATCAGGCCTGTCAGACTTCAAAGTATGCTTGCTGTACTGTACAACCACAGAATGAATTCAAAACTAAAACTGCCATGTGGAGTTATTTGTGCTTTATTTGAATCTATTATGTAAAACTAAAATAGTGTAAATCACTAAAAAAGTGAAGTGAAGTGAAGTAGCTCAGTCGTGTCCAACTGTTTGCGACCTCGGTGGACTGTAGCCTACCAGGCTTCTCCCTCCATGGGATTCTCCAGGCAAGAATACTGGAGTGGGTTGCCAAGGCATGCCTAAATGGTAGTTAAATGATGATAATAATAAAAACTTTAATTTTACAGTGATTTCCTTATACCCAAGGATTCTATTGTAACCTTCAAATGACTTTCTCTTTGGAATATNTGGACTGTAGCCTACCAGGCTTCTCCCTCCATGGGATTCTCCAGGCAAGAATACTGGAGTGGGTTGCCAAGGCATGCCTAAATGGTAGTTAAATGATGATAATAATAAAAACTTTAATTTTACAGTGATTTCCTTATACCCAAGGATTCTATTGTAACCTTCAAATGACTTTCTCTTTGGAATATCCAGATGTACTATTTTTCCAAATGGGCCTACCAAAGTACTACATTATTATTATTATCAAAAATCATTTTGATTTATGCAGTCTTAGATATAAGAAATATGATAAGATTATCTACAAGCTTATGAAAAGCAGTATCTCTGATGTAAATGAATACAATCTCATTATACTTGTCTTATGTTTCTCTCCCAGAACAGTCAGTTCTATGTCTGACCTCAGCTTGTCCTCACAATTCACCCTGACAGGCCTGCTGGGCTTGGCATTGCCCTAAGAGGAAGTCCTAAAAGATTGGAAATTTCACTGATGATTATTGTACATTGTGTAACTGAGGAAGAAGAAGCATTAAAGTTAAAATAATAATAAAATGAAAACAGAATAATTATGGCAGCAATTAGGTGGTGTATATATTTTCTTGATTCTCAGCCCAGTCAGCAGAACAATCATGAGAAGGATAGTAAGAGCAAAAGACAGAGATGTATAATGCTGAAGACTGAAATACAAGGCCCTTGTTAGTACTCATAAAAGCACTCAGCTTCTGAACTCACATGAGAAAGAAACATTGAGTCATTATCATCCTATAAATTAGTCATTTTGAGAACTACCTATCTCTTTGATTGCCTTCCTTATAATAGAATCTTTTGGAACTACCTAATAAATCTTTATTTTAAGGCAAAACAATGTCCAACTTGAGACTTCTAGTGTCAGGAAGAGAACATCCCATCAATCAACAGGTGCCAGCATTGTTACAACTGAATCTGAAAAGAATATAGTTTAACCCAGGGGAATATATAGGATGTTTTTATTTTTTTAAGGCTTATTAAGGTAGACCAGTTGGTGCCTGTGGTGAATTAAGTGTGAAATAGTTATTGAATGACACAGAGCTGAAATAGTGTTTATTGTACCATGAGCATATCTTTCCATGCACATTGATGATTGGAGGCTGATGAATGAATAAAGCATAAAAAAGAGTTCCTTTGTTATACATGTAAAAGGTTTCTTCCTTTGGGGGTTATTATATTTTGCTTAATAAATTTCTTCAAAATATTACACTTGGAGCTTCTACTCTAATGAATTTTATCAGAGTAGATGTCAAAAAATAAACATGAGAAAGAGTGTCTAGAGGAAAGCAAAAACATCATGATTAAGACAATATACTCAAATACAGACGCATCTTTTAAAGAAAATAGAAATGGAAATCAGAAATTAGAACATTTGAAGAAAATTAAATAGCTCTTTCAGGAAATGAATCCTTGGCCTGAGCATTCCCACTGTAGTTGTATACACAATTTGAACATTCTCTAGAAAGAATTCTTTATGACTGGTGACTACTGGTGTTCTTTCCGTCTTTGTGGGTATATTTGTATTGACTTAAGTCAAGCTGCAGGGGGTCAGTGTCCTTATCTATGTACACTTCACATGTGCTAGAGGTTATGGAATGCAATAACTACCTGTTATAACAATATTTAAAAGGATAAGAGTGAAAAAAGGCAAGGACAAAGTGTCTCCTTAACTCTGAAGGCCACAAAGTCAAAGCCTGAATATGGGCTTAAAAAGTTTCTTATTATAAAGCCATTTTTATTATGAAATACTTTAAACAGTTGAAATGGCATTTAAATGAAATGGAATCAAATTGTTACTGCTTTTAAATTTCTATGTATAGAGTTTTCAGTGTGACCTACTCCACTGCAGTATTTTCATTTACACTTCCCATTCATTTCTAATGTCTACTGACATTGTTCTCTGTGTTGTATCTGCCAGAATGGATTGAGGCCATCTAGAGCGATGGATATTAGAACCAGTGGAAAGTGATTATAGGTGGCATCTGGCAGGAGTCATTTTCTCTTAAGGCTTTGACATGTCATTCCTGGTAAATCGGTTCTATTAGCTATCTAAAGGCACCAGATGTACCATAGGAGATTATACCAATAAATCTTTTGTGGATTATATATATATATATATATATATATATTACTATTGCTGATTCATTGCAGTTCATATAAGCTCAACTATGTTTGTCTGGAAATGGATTCCAATTTAAGCTTCTTAGGTGCTTCTTTACAGAATAAATGTTTCTGAAAGTTGTTCTTGCATGATATAACCCAATATTAAAGATAAATTCTTTTAGCACATATTAGTATATTGATAAAACTATCTTATCTGCTTGACTTCAAATTTTCAGTAGATTAAATCTTGTCAAATTCAATAAATGCTACAGAAACATTTTTAGTGAAATATTTTCACTTATTCCATCTATATGAAATGAGTATTGCCAGGTAGTTCAAAACATGTAAAAATCAAATGAATATATCAAGGGCAGAGTATTTTGAGCCTCATGATTGTTTGATGATAGATGTGAATTGGAGTCAGGATGTTAGATAGTGCTGTACAAGCTCTTCTGAGTTGCCTTTCTTTACTCTATGAGCACTAGCCACAATTAACCTAATTTATAAACAAGCTTCTTATTACTTAGAGCCATGTCTATTTCTTACCTCTGTACCTAAATTCTACACTTCCTTCTGAGTTTGGTTCATGTCTACTTCTTAAAAATTCTTATTAAATTTCCTGTAATCATCAATGCCTTTTCTATCTTAATATCTATTGTAGTACATAGAGCCAGAAAGAGTTATCACAGTCAGATTCTTTCTTCTACATAGTGGTTGAATTTCTGCTCATGCCCCAAGTCTCAGATCAAGTATTTCCTCTCTTATTTATCTAAGAAAATTGATCAGTGACCCCTCTGTGCCAATCTTGTGCCTGGTATATACCATTACCTTTGTATTTGTCATACTCTGACACTGTTTCTATTTATTTTTACTTGTTCTCTCCTACTCTCCTTTTCAGAACTCCTTTGGCTTTTGCTTCTCATTATAAAGTAAACAGAATGAAAAAGTAAAAGGGAGTGTGGTAGATACATGAACTTCTCTTCATCTTGAATTTTTAACACTAACGTCTATTAATATATTGCATTCTAAACATTTGTTTGAGCACTGTTCTTAAGCAATTTACTCATTCAGTTTTCATTGTTTTTATAGGCATTTTTGAAGAGCTACCAATGTGTTCATTTCTCTGCTTACTGTTATAGAGATCACATGGTATTAAAGCATTTACCCTAAGGGAATTTGTTTTTCTTTGCTGCTGTTGCTAAGTCACTTCAGTAGTGTCCGACTCTGTGTGACCCCATAGACGGCAGCCCACCAGGCTCCCCCATCCCTGGGATTCTCCAGGCAAGAATACTGGAGTGGGTTGCCATTTCCTTCTCCAATGCATGAAAGAGAAAAGTGAAAGTGAAGTCGCTCAGTCTGTCCGACTGTTAGCGACCCCATGGACTGCAGCCCACCAGGCTACTCCGTCCATTGGATTTTCCAGGCAAGAGTACTGGGGTGGGGTGCCATTGCCTTCCC
>SJYX01024654.1:278074-306033 GCA_006410675.1 Oreotragus oreotragus
CTGTTGCTTCCTGTCCTGCATACAGATTTCTCAAGAGGCAGGTTAGGTGGTCTGGTATTCCTATCTCTTTCAGAATTTTCCACAGTTGATTGTGATCCACCCAGTCAAAGGCTTTGGCATAGTCAATAAAGCAGAAATAGATGTTTTTCTGGAACTCTCTTGCTTTTTCCATGATCCAGCGGATGTTTGCAATTTGATCTCTGGTTCCTCTGCCTTTTCTAAAACCAGCTTGAACATCAGGGAGTTCACGGTTCACATATTGCTGCAGCCTGGCTTGGAGAATTTTGAGCATTACTTTACTAGCGTGTGAGATGAGTGCAGTTGTGCGGTAGTTTGAGCATTCTTTTGCACTGCCTTTCTTTGGAATTGGAATGAAAACTGACCTCACAGACTGGTTCCAAATAGGAAAAGGAGTACGTCAAGGTTGTATATTGTCTCCCTGCTTATTTAACTTATATGCAGAGTACAGCATGAGAAATGCTGGACTGGAAGAAACAGAAGCTGGAAGGACATCAAAATGGTTTTAGATATGCTGAGATGAAATTTCAGAGATTTCTGCCTTTGTTTAGCAAATAAATGCAAAAAATGCAACATAGCTTTTAGGACAGAGAATTCACTCTCCAGGACATCATCAATTACCAAGTATATAATTTTGATTTTCTATTTTTTTGTTTTTTTGTTTTTTGTTTTTTTGAAAAATTTTCTATCTTCCACCCTTCCAACTATAACAGATTTTTATATTTCCCTAAAAGGTCATCAGTCCCATGGACTCAGTTATAGACTCATGAATTTTGAAAATAAATTGAAGGGCAGTACTATAATCATCCTTGTTTTACAAATGTAGAAACAAAAGTACCAAGAAGCTATTTCACTTTCTGTAGTCACAGAGATAGTATCTGACAGAGCCAAGGTTGAAAGTTCAGCAGTCTGACTTCAGAATGTGGTTCTTAACCCCTCTGCTGCAACACTACTAATATTTGTTTGTTTCCTGTTTGCTTTTATGAGTGAGTTGGGTATCATGATCAGAGCAGGTTTAAACATGTATTTTATATCATAGAATTTTACATTTTGATTTTTTTTAATCTATTTATTTGTTTATTTTTGGCTGTGCTGGGTCTTCGTTGCTGTGCAGACTTTTCTCTAGTTGTGGTGAGCTGGGGCTATTCTCTGTTGCAGTGTACAGGTTCCTCATTGTGGTCACTTCTCTTGCTGATTGGGCTCTAGGGCCTGTGGACTTCGGAGGTTGTGGCATGTGAGCTCAATAGTTGTGATTCCCAGGCCCTAGAGCACAGGCTCAATAGTTGAGACCCATAGACTTAGCTGGTCTACAGCGTGTGGGATCTTCCCGGATCAGGGATTGAACCCGTGTCTCCAGCCTTCTCAGGAATATTCTTTATCACTGAGCCACCAGGGAAGCCCACAAATTTGATGCTCTAAAGTTTTGCTTATAGTATGAGATTTGGTTTCTGATTGTTTTCTTCAACATAAAATGAGAACAGTACCACCTATGTAGAATAGGTTTTGTAGGTGTTCAAAATCTAAGACCTCTTCCATCATGTTTCATCAGGAAATGAATTGTCCTAGGTCTGACCCCCTAGGAGGAAAGCCCAAGGTTTGGGCTTAGGTGTAAGTGATTGAGATGGTTCTTTAGGAGAAGCAACTGAAGTAAATAGATTAAGATTAAGGGAAGATGACAAGCAAGGATGTGAGTTGAACTTTAGCTTGAGTACATGGGAACTCTGTAGTACCAGTTGTACCTGAGAGTTGCTCCTGGAAGCCAAAAGAGCAGCCATTTTTATCTTCATGTCCATTATGACCAGTCACTGGAGCTACAAGTGGAGGATGAGGATGGGGAGCGGTGTGCTTTCTCTATGGGATAAGGTGGCTCATGTTCAGCCAGTGGGAATTCTCTGGAAAAGGGAAAGTTGTGCATATAACCACCACACGCACAGCACATGATGGCTCCAGCCTCAGGAAGAGGAGCTGGGTGGGATCCCAACAGGATCTACTCTATCTTAATGACGTCTAGAATTTGATATCTCAATCCACATTTGTATTAGGACTTTTAAGTCATAAATAATATATTTGAGAGGTTAATTTAACCACAGCCTGTATGCATTTGTTCCTTAGCATGGTGAATATCACTGAAGTTTTCATAAGCTAATTCAAAAGTGGATGAGATTTTCTAAAAGATTCCAAGACTTGGAGCTTTGAATTCTAACCTTATTGTTTGCAGTCAGTGAATTATTAAATAATTAGCAAAATTCTTCTCCTATATAACAATGACATAAGTTGCTGGTAATATTATCAGCATAATATGCTTTAGAATTAACATGAATTATACTGTAATTACTAATATAAAACATGAACTCCTATAACAGCTTGCTAGCTATAGAATTGTGGGAAGTTGTCCTATTAACAAGACCAATAGCTTAAATTGAATTCATTTTTCTTATTGTATTTCACTTCTTTTGCAGTCAGAAAATTACAAGAAAGTCAGAGCAAGTGTAATTTTGGGAGTGAGTCACACTTTAATAAAATTGTATATTTCGTAGACATTTCTCTAGTCCATTACTTACATTTAAATATCTGTGAAATTGTTCCACAATGGAATAATCAATCTCTAAGGTCCCGCCTTTACTCATTCTGAGTTCCTGACATTTTACTCACTTCTCATGATCTTTGCATGTTCACTCTTTCATCATTCCTCAGTTCAGCTTCACCAGAAAGCTCTTTGAAGAGACAGTAAGCATATTATCCCTCCTCCCTGGCATATACACTGCAGCTCCCCTTTCTCTTGGAAACAAGACTGATTTAGTGTTGGCAATACAACTTTTTAGAAACACACACACACACACTGAAGCCCACCAGGCTCCTCTGTCCATGTAATTCTGCAGGCAAGAATACCGGAGGAGGTACCCATTCCCTTCTCCAGGGAATCTTGCTAACCCAGGAGTCAAAACTGGGTCTCCCACAGTGCAGGCAGATGGTTTATTGTCTGAACCACCAGGCAAGCCCTATATATAAAGGAGTTTAAAGCACAGGAAGAGAAAAAACAAGATGCCCAAATGGTCAGGAATGGAAATCCGTTTCTAAAACAAAGAGTTCTGGAAAGGCCAGGGTGAGTAGATAGTTGGTGGTAGCCTGTTTCTTCATCTCTGTTTAGTCATGTGGTTGTCAGTGTATTCACTTCATGTAAGATTACCCATCTTTGAGGTGAATACCTCAGCTAGCAAAGTTCAAGTCAGGCGATTGCATTACAAAACAGAAAATCCAATTGTCAGGTCTTACAGTACCAACATTTATATTTAAGACCTAAAACTGTAAAACTTTTAGAAGATAATATAGGAATACATCTTAATGATCTTAGAGTTGGTAAGAGATTCTTAGAAAGGACACAAAAATCATAAACAACAAAAGATAAATCAATAGATAAATTGGACTTTATAAAAATTAAACATCTTGTGCCTACTAATACCATCAAGAAAAGGAAACCCACAGAATAGGAAAAAAAATATTTGCAAATTATGTATCTGATAAGAGTCTCATAACTAGAATATGTATATAATTTGTAAAACTCAACAATAGAAAGATGAATAATCTAACAAAAATGGACAAATTATTTGAATAGATATTTCTTGAAAAAAGGTATAAAAATATTCAAAAAGCACATGAAAAGGTGCTCAACATCATTAGTCATTAGGAAATGCTAGTCAGAACCACAAACAGGTAGTATTCATCGTCACTAAGATGGCTAAAAAAGAAAAAAAAAAGATAATAAGTTTTGATAATGGTTTGGAGAAATTGCATTGCTGATGAGAATGCAGAATGATTTATCCACTTTGGAAAACAGTTTGGCAGTTCCTCAAAATGTTAAACATGTACCAGGATTTCCACTTCTGGATATGTACTCAAGAGAAAGGAAAATGCATTTTTATGCAAAAGCTTGAACTCAAATTTCATAGCATTACTCATAATAATAAAAAGTGCAAACCACAAATATCTACTGAGTAATTAATGAACAAGCAAAATGTGGTATATCTATAGAATGGAAGGTTATTCAGCAAGAAAAAGAATGAAGTACTGGAACATGCAACAACATAAATAAACCTTAGAAACATTATGTTAAGTGAAAGAAGCCAGTTAAAGAAAAATATGTCTTTTATCATTTCATTTATATGAATTGTACAGAATAGCAATATTTACCAACACAGAACATAAATGAATGACTGCTGGGCCCTGGGGGAAGGAGAGAATGGGAAGTAACTGCTAGTGTGTGTGTGTGTGTGTGTGTGTGTGTGTGTNTGAACCCGTGTCTCCAGCCTTCTCAGGAATATTCTTTATCACTGAGCCACCAGGGAAGCCCACAAATTTGATGCTCTAAAGTTTTGCTTATAGTATGAGATTTGGTTTCTGATTGTTTTCTTCAACATAAAATGAGAACAGTACCACCTATGTAGAATAGGTTTTGTAGGTGTTCAAAATCTAAGACCTCTTCCATCATGTTTCATCAGGAAATGAATTGTCCTAGGTCTGACCCCCTAGGAGGAAAGCCCAAGGTTTGGGCTTAGGTGTAAGTGATTGAGATGGTTCTTTAGGAGAAGCAACTGAAGTAAATAGATTAAGATTAAGGGAAGATGACAAGCAAGGATGTGAGTTGAACTTTAGCTTGAGTACATGGGAACTCTGTAGTACCAGTTGTACCTGAGAGTTGCTCCTGGAAGCCAAAAGAGCAGCCATTTTTATCTTCATGTCCGTTATGACCAGTCACTGGAGCTACAAGTGGAGGATGAGGATGGGGAGCGGTGTGCTTTCTCTATGGGATAAGGTGGCTCATGTTCAGCCAGTGGGAATTCTCTGGAAAAGGGAAAGTTGTGCATATAACCACCACACGCACAGCACATGATGGCTCCAGCCTCAGGAAGAGGAGCTGGGTGGGATCCCAACAGGATCTACTCTATCTTAATGACGTCTAGAATTTGATATCTCAATCCACATTTGTATTAGGACTTTTAAGTCATAAATAATATATTTGAGAGGTTAATTTAACCACAGCCTGTATGCATTTGTTCCTTAGCATGGTGAATATCACTGAAGTTTTCATAAGCTAATTCAAAAGTGGATGAGATTTTCTAAAAGATTCCAAGACTTGGAGCTTTGAATTCTAACCTTATTGTTTGCAGTCAGTGAATTATTAAATAATTAGCAAAATTATTCTCCTATATAACAATGACATAAGTTGCTGGTAATATTATCAGCATAATATGCTTTAGAATTAACATGAATTATACTGTAATTACTAATATAAAACATGAACTCCTATAACAGCTTGCTAGCTATAGAATTGTGGGAAGTTGTCCTATTAACAAGACCAATAGCTTAAATTGAATTCATTTTTCTTATTGTATTTCACTTCTTTTGCAGTCAGAAAATTACAAGAAAGTCAGAGCAAGTGTAATTTTGGGAGTGAGTCACACTTTAATAAAATTGTATATTTCGTAGACATTTCTCTAGTCCATTACTTACATTTAAATATCTGTGAAATTGTTCCACAATGGAATAATCAATCTCTAAGGTCCCGCCTTTACTCATTCTGAGTTCCTGACATTTTACTCACTTCTCATGATCTTTGCATGTTCACTCTTCCATCATTCCTCAGTTCAGCTTCACCAGAAAGCTCTTTGAAGAGACAGTAAGCATATTATCCCTCCTCCCTGGCATATACACTGCAGCTCCCCTTTCTCTTGGAAACAAGACTGATTTAGTGTTGGCAATACAACTTTTTAGAAACACACACACACACACTGAAGCCCACCAGGCTCCTCTGTCCATGTAATTCTGCAGGCAAGAATACCGGAGGAGGTACCCATTCCCTTCTCCAGGGAATCTTGCTAACCCAGGAGTCAAAACTGGGTCTCCCACAGTGCAGGCAGATGGTTTATTGTCTGAACCACCAGGCAAGCCCTATATATAAAGGAGTTTAAAGCACAGGAAGAGAAAAAACAAGATGCCCAAATGGTCAGGAATGGAAATCCGTTTCTAAAACAAAGAGTTCTGGAAAGGCCAGGGTGAGTAGATAGTTGGTGGTAGCCTGTTTCTTCATCTCTGTTTAGTCATGTGGTTGTCAGTGTATTCACTTCATGTAAGATTACCCATCTTTGAGGTGAATACCTCAGCTAGCAAAGTTCAAGTCAGGCGATTGCATTACAAAACAGAAAATCCAATTGTCAGGTCTTACAGTACCAACATTTATATTTAAGACCTAAAACTGTAAAACTTTTAGAAGATAATATAGGAATACATCTTAATGATCTTAGAGTTGGTAAGAGATTCTTAGAAAGGACACAAAAATCATAAACAACAAAAGATAAATCAATAGATAAATTGGACTTTATAAAAATTAAACATCTTGTGCCTACTAATACCATCAAGAAAAGGAAACCCACAGAATAGGAAAAAAAATATTTGCAAATTATGTATCTGATAAGAGTCTCATAACTAGAATATGTATATAATTTGTAAAACTCAACAATAGAAAGATGAATAATCTAACAAAAATGGACAAATTATTTGAATAGATATTTCTTGAAAAAAGGTATAAAAATATTCAAAAAGCACATGAAAAGGTGCTCAACATCATTAGTCATTAGGAAATGCTAGTCAGAACCACAAACAGGTAGTATTCATCGTCACTAAGATGGCTAAAAAAGAAAAAAAAAAGATAATAAGTTTTGATAATGGTTTGGAGAAATTGCATTGCTGATGAGAATGCAGAATGATTTATCCACTTTGGAAAACAGTTTGGCAGTTCCTCAAAATGTTAAACATGTACCAGGATTTCCACTTCTGGATATGTACTCAAGAGAAAGGAAAATGCATTTTTATGCAAAAGCTTGAACTCAAATTTCATAGCATTACTCATAATAATAAAAAGTGCAAACCACAAATATCTACTGAGTAATTAATGAACAAGCAAAATGTGGTATATCTATAGAATGGAAGGTTATTCAGCAAGAAAAAGAATGAAGTACTGGAACATGCAACAACATAAATAAACCTTAGAAACATTATGTTAAGTGAAAGAAGCCAGTTAAAGAAAAATATGTCTTTTATCATTTCATTTATATGAATTGTACAGAATAGCAATATTTACCAACACAGAACATAAATGAATGACTGCTGGGCCCTGGGGGAAGGAGAGAATGGGAAGTAACTGCTAGTGTGTGTGTGTGTGTGTGTGTGTGTGTGTGTACATGTGTGTGTGCGTGTTCAGTCACTCAGTCATGTCCAACTCTTTGTGGCCCCATGGAATGTGGTCCACCAGCCTCCTTCTGTCCGTTGAACTCTCCAAGCAAGAATAGTAGAGTGGATTGCTATTTCCTCCTTCAGGAGATCTTCTGGACCCAAGGACTGAACATGTATATCTTGCTTCTCCTACGCTGGCAGGCGAGTTCTTTACTACTGTGCCCCTGGGAACCCCCAACTACTAATGGATAAGGAGTTTCTTGGGGAATAATGAAAACTCTTTGAATATACTCAAAAAAGAGTGAATTGTATTGTATGTGAGTTATAGCTCAATAATTTAAAAAATTACTATTACTTGAAAAAATCAGTGTTGGTCCTGGTCAACACCCATAAGCTGAGGATAGTGAAGACAGTTATCTTGGAAAGGAGTAGGGGTGTCATGATGATGGTGTTCTTTGCCTCTCAGGGATACATTCCCATCACTCCCACATCACACCACAGCCTTTTTCCTCTCTGATAAAACAGTGTCTAACAACAAACAGTAAAGGATTTTTATATGAAATTATTGTAGGTTTTGTTGCAGCAAGAATCAGCTGGCAAACCTCAATGGCTTAAAGCAAGGTTAAATCAAACCATCCACATGTTTTTGTAAATAATGTTTTATCAAGACATAGCCATTTATTTACATATCGTTTATTGCTACTTTCACACCAGAATAATGGGAAGAATGAGTCATTGAGACAGTGTTTTATTCACAAATCTGAAAATAGTTACGATTTTACTCTTTACAGAAAAGTTTTGTTGACTTCTGCTCTAAAACAATAGAAGTTTATTTCTCACTAGAACAGAGTCCCTGAATGTCTGAAGGCCTCTCTGGGGCAACTGTGCTCCATAGGATATCTCGGGGTCATGCCTCCAAATCAATCTGCACCTCTGCATTTGTCGAGATGGGAGAAGAACAGGAAAGGATGACTATCTGCCGTTAAATGTTTCTGCACAAGTGTAACACACTGGGTAGCTCATTGGCCAAAGCAGTAATGTGCCAGTGCCTAACTTCAAGGGCAAGGGGCAAGTTAGCCTTATTGATTATCCCTGTAGCCACTCATATTCTGTTCATTCCTTCACCTGAAGCAATTCATCTGTGCATTTTCCCATTTGTGATTTCAAAATGATTCCATCTTAAATAGGTCCCTTAGTTTTTTATTATCTTAACGACTGTTAGGCTTTTATGATAATTTTTCTGAGATTGTGACTTCTGTATTTTCTATTTAAGAACTAGTATAGAATCCACTGCTGACTTGTCTTTTTAATTGTGGGATTCCCTTCTGCATTTTAAATTATTGCATTATGAATACTTTGACTTAGAGGCGATTTTCAGGAGCTAAGTTATTATAGAAACCAAATTGCATTTTTCCTAAGTAACATGCAAACTCAGCTTTGATTTGGGCATTTTTGAAGTGTGAACACATCCTTTTGAAATGTATTCAAGGGAAAATGTACAATAGCAAAGAAATGAGAAGGATTGTTTTACTGTTCTTCTAAAAGTTAGCATTCTGTAACTTCAAAATCAGACTCTGGGATCAAATAATTTATAGAACCTGCATTTATTTATCATAGAGTAAATTTTAGCAGAGACATGTCATGGATTTATCAAATTATTTGAGCTCCTCTTCACTTGTATTTCTTTTGTTAACCACTGCCTCAACCCAATCTGAAATTCATTTTAAGTAATCTTTAGAATAATATTACTCTTTGAGCCTGTAAGCTCTATTAAAAGGTTTAGAAATTTTGAAAAATATGACTGGTATTATGTTTATGTTTTCCCCAGGTTTTATGAAACTGCAGAGAATGCTTTATTTCACTAATATTTAATCTGGAAGCCATTCAAACATAAGCAAACCAAAATTAATACACTGGAAAAATTTCAAAATTTGTTCAAAATTTGCCTGTGAAACATCCCTGGTGATATTCCTTTCCAATACCTGGAAAGACCTATTCTAAATGTTATGTGTGTTTTGTCTGGTCTCTAACAGCAAATTATGGTCAGAATGAGATTGTCTTTGCCAATAATTTACTTAACAAAGATTCACTGTAGGAATATAATAATTTCACAAGCCAATAGTGTATAGGGTAATGTCTCTTCAATAAGCCAAAAGAAATAACATACTCTAATCCAATAATAGGTTAAGTATATGATTGTTCCAGACAAGAGGGAGATGAAAAGAATAAGATACAAATTTGGTTGAGGTGGGCATTTCTAAGTTGGCCCTTAGAAGAGTCAGATTAGCCAGCCACCAAGGTGACAGTGCAAAAGTGGAAGTCCCAAGCCAGAGCACCTTGCTCGGAGCAAAGACCCTGGCATTGGCGGGCAAGGTCACTTCATGGGGCCTCTGCATGCTTTTTCCCAACTCTGACAAAGAGTCATCTTTGCTCAGGCAGGAGCCCCAAGGTCTTCAGAGAGCTACTTAGATCAGGAAAGAGTAGCTTTGCCCAGATGGAACACTTTTCAGCTGCCTCTTAAGCCTCTTGGTATTTAATCCTTAAATGTCCCCTCAGTTCAGTTCAGTTCATTTCAGTCACTCATTCGTGTCCGACTCTTTGCGACCCCATGAATCGCAGCACGCCAGGCCTCCCTGTCCATCACCATCTCCTGGAGTTCACTCAGACTCATGTCCATCTAGTCAGTGATGCCATCCAGCCATCTCATCCTCTGTCGTCCCCTTCTCCTCCTGCCCCCAATCCCTCCCAGCATCAGAGTCTTTTCCAATGAGTCAACACTTCACATGAGGTGGCCAAAGTACTGGAGTTTCAGCTTCAGCATCATTCCTTCCAAAGAACACCCAGGGCTGATCTCCTTTAGAATGGACTGGTTGGATCTCCTTGCAGTCCAAGGGACTCTCAAGAGTCGTCACCAACACCATAGTTCAAAAGCATCAATTCTTCTGTGCTCAGCTTTCTTCACAGTCCAACTCTCATATCCATACTCAGCTTTCTTCACAGTCCAACTTTCACATCCATACATGACCACTGGAAAAACCGTAGCCTTGAGTAGATGGACCTTTGTTGGCAAAGTAATGTCTCTGCTTTTGAATATGCTATCTAGATTGGCCATAACTTTCTTCCAAAGAGTGTCTTTTGATTTCATGGCTGCAGTCACCATCTGCAGTGATTTTGGAGCCCCAAAAAATAAAGTCTGACTTTGTTTCCACTGTTTCCCCATCTATTTCCCATGAAGTGATGGGACAAGATGCCATGATCTTAATTTTCTGAATGTTGAGCTTTAAGCCAAATTTTTCACTCTCCCCTTTCACGTTCATCAAGAGGCTTTTTAGTTTCTCTTCACTTTCTGCCATAAGGGTGGTGTCATCTGCATATCTGAGTTTATTGATATTTCTCCCGGCAATTTTGATTTCAGCTGGTGCTGTAAAGAGCAATATTTCATAGAAACATGGAATGTTAGGTCCATGAATAAAGGCAAATTAGAAGTGGTCCAAAAGAGATGGCAAGAGTGAACATCAACATTTTAGGAATCAGCAAACTAAAATGGACTGAAGTGGGTGAATTTAAATCAGATGACCATTATATTTACTATTAAGGGCAAGAATCCCTTAGAAGAAATGGAGTAGCTATCATAGTCAACAAAAGAGTCCAAAATGTAGTACTGGATGCAGTCTCAAAAATTACAGAATGATCTCTGTTCATTTCCAAGGCAAACCATACAATGTAATATCTAAGAATGCAAATTTTATGATCTGTTACTTTGGGTCCATAGCCCAGAAGAACCACTTATTAGCTGTGTGACATTGTGTCAAGATGTCATCATTAACATCTGTATTGTCCATAAGCACTCAGTAGCTTAGCTGTTGATGAGCAATACTGGAGACTGATTGATAAGAACATGTAGAGGAGTGACTATGTTGAAAACTGATACGTAAGCCAGTGACTCCATCAATAGATTAGTAGTATAACAATACCCACTTTATAGAGTTGTTATGAAAATTTAAAGAGATCATATGTCAAAGATGTTTAACAGTGTGATTGAGGTATCATGGGCACTAGGAATAATACATATTAAATTAGAAATGCTTTGTGGACTACTTTAAAATCAGACAATGTTTAAATTAATTTTTTGCAAAAATGTATCATGAATTTCAATTGGTTTATAAGCATATTCTCAGAAAAAAAAATTTTTATAATTGGAAATTGTTTAGATGTCTAGAACTCAGAAATTTCACAATTCAAAAGTCTGCCATCTTACTGTTTAATACCAAAGTAGTATTTGTCAAAGCCTTATGCTGAAAGCTTTAAAAAGTTTATATATTCCAATTCTTTTTTCTCTCTAATAAACTTTTGGAAATTTACAAGGAAAACTAGTAGTTACTTCTCATCTGTACTGATTCTCCTTCTTTTGAGTATTTTAATATTCTATAGGTTACTTCCTGCCACCACGTCACGAAGCTTTCCAAGCTGCTTCTGTTCCATCAAACGCCATTCCCTCTCCAAGTGTGAATATCAGCCACTGTTTTCACTTTCCAATGCACAACGAATAGTAAGACTCAATGAATTTTATTAAATGTTGGTTTAAATGAGGTAAAAAGAAGACTTTAAACTCTATTGCTGATGCTACTGCTGCTGCTTCTGCTAAGTCCTTTCAGTCGTGTCCGACTCTGTGCAACCCCATAGGCGGCAGCCAACCAGGCTCCGCCGTCCCTGAGATTCTCCAGGCAAGAACATTTGGAGTGGGTTGCCATTTCCTTCTCCAATGCATGAAAGTGAAAAGTGTAAGTGAAGTCGCTTAGTCGTGTCCGACTCTTAGTGACCCCATGGAGTGCAGCCCACTAGGCTCTGTTATGACTCATGAAGTCTTTCTATCTTCTCAAAGAGATGCCCTCTAATGGACAACTTTTTTTTTTTTTTTTTTGTAGACCCCAGATTGTCTTTGTTGTGGAGACAAAAAGTACCTTTGATATTGTTCTCCTGCTTAGAGTCCAAATTAAATGTGGGCTGGCCCTAGAGAGAAGAGGAGCATTTTTCTATCTTGGATTAAAGCTAGACTTACTCGAGAAGACTTATATTCTGCTTCTAGACATTTTGTGAGAGTTCAAGGAGGGAAATGGTTTATTGCTATGAATGGGGACTTTCACTAGCATGACTTTTAGATGTTGACCTTTTTCTAAAATCTTGGTTAACTTCGTCCAGGAGGAAAAAGTATGACTGGTCTCTGAATCAGTAATAGAAATGGGCCTTTTTCATGTCTTCCTCTGGTGAGACAAGATGCATGAATGAAGCATACATTCTTGTCCACACCTTATTTACTTATTCATTGGTTGTCGTTCAGTTGCTCAGTCACGTCCAACTCTTTGAGAGCCCATGGACTGCAGCACACCAAGCTTCCCTATTCTTCACCATCTCCTGGAGCTTGCTCAGGCTCATGTCTATTGAGTCAGTGAAGCCATACAACCATCTTGTCCTCTGTTGTTCCCTCTCCTCCCACCTTCAATGTTTCCCAGCATCAGGGTCTTTTCTAATTAGTTGGCTCTTTGCATAAACTCATTCATATTTGTGGCTTTAATCAACTAAGGCAGCTAGGTATACACCTTATCTTTTTTTCAGACTATTTCCTTCACTTCTATACCAATTCTCAAACTTACTTCTAAAAGGAAGCATCCATCAATTAAACCTATCTCCCTCCAATACTTCCTTGTTGAAAGACTTTTATATACAATGTTACATACACTATGTGCTTTTTTTTTTTTTAGTTGTAGTATATCACTTTGTAGTTGCTTCCAAGTTTATCAGAAATGTGTTTTAAATAAGTAAACAAATAGTAACATTGTGACAGATGGGAAATGTTTTTCATTTATCTTTTCCACATATTCACAGAATGTGCTTTCTTTTTCTCTATAGTGAATGCTCAATAAATACAATTATCTGGCATACATAAATGTCTGATAACATCTTACATCTTTTAGCTTTGATTTAAAGACAATGAATATTTGAGGATTATTTTACAAAAATTAGATTAACTTTATATATATATACATATATATGTACATATACATATAAATGTCACTGGATAAAGGTTTAGATATGTTGTCATGAATTCTACTGAGAGCTGAAGGACAAAACTACTTCTAACAATGTTTATCATAAGCAAGGTTTGTTTTGCAAAAACAGATTATCAGATTCAAAAGCCACACTCTGTTTATCACCACAATCCATTACACAGGTCTATATGGAGGATTACATTGAGCAAAACGTTAGTGTCTTAAAAGTTTGCATTTTTATTGTTTTAAAACTTTGAGGCCCAGTTTCATTCTGATCATTCTAACTGTGCTATTAAATTGGGGGTGGGGGTGAGCACAGAATGGTCTTATTAGCATTTTCCCTTCTCCAAGAGCTTTTTCTTCTTTTGATTTGATTACCAACCAATGCTAGCAAGCGAGAAAATCAAAGAAACAGTAAATGTGACAGTATGTCTGTCTGTGATATTGTGGGGCTTTCCCGATGGCTCAGTGGTAAAGAATCTGCCTGCAATGCAAGGGACATGACAGAGGAGACACAGGTTCATTCCCTGGGTTGGGAAGATCCCCTGGAAGAGAAAAAGGCAACCTATTTCAGTATTCTTGTAAGATAATCCCATGGATAAAGGAGCCTGGAAGGCTATATGTAGTCCATAGAGTTGCAAACAGCTGGACATGATTGAGCAATTGAGCACATTATATTTACCGTATGATAGTATAGCTGAAATGCTTCTATTTGAATGAAGTTGCTCATCATCTGTTAGACAGGTTGTTTCAAGTGATTCTTCTAAGAGTTGTGTTCTAAATTCTATGGTCTGCTCCATCTTACTATCAAATTGTAACACTCTTAGTTGATTTTATGATAGCTATATTGACTGTATGTAATTTTATCAGAATATTACTCCTTGGTTTATACTTGCTTATTATTATTTACTTGCTATATTATTTCTCCCTTCTAGCAATTAATAGGGAAAATGCTAGCTTATGCAGACCCCCAAACAATAAATCTATACACACACACACACACACACACACACTCCCTTCTCTCTCTGTAATGGATTCTATTTTTTTTTAAAAGAATCATTAGACACTGAATTCACCTTTTTACCCTCTTTAATAATTGTATAACTTCCTTTGGTAAATCATGATAAATATCAGACAAATTCTCTTGGCCAGTTAAAGGTTGTTCCAGAATTTTAGCTACACTCAACTGTTTTAAGATTTTTGCACTGAGAACCCAAATTGTTTCATAGTCTCAGATATAGTTTCATCCTTTCTCTGGATTGGGTATCTTCTGCTGTAGGCAGTCTTCTGTCCTGCTTTTAGTTATCCCCCAAAAAACTCAGTCAGCTCATACTGAAGAGGGTGAACTTACCTTCCATGGATTTCAGATGCTCAATTCCTCAGAAATCTATCCTCAAATATCATTTTTCTAAGAAGCCTTTTCCAGGTGTGTGTCTGCCTACATGTGTCTGATATGGTTCTAAGCATTTTAAGATAAGTGAATTCATTTAACTGTCATGCTAACCCTCTGAAATAGCGAAGTTGATCACATCCATGGCCTATTCTGCTCACCTTTCCCTGTCTGTGCTTTCAGCAGCTATGAGTGCTCAGAGATGTTCCCATCTCTGGAGAACTGCCCTCCCCTCTCACCAGAACTGCCTTACTGGAGAGATTAGGCCCAGCCTCAAGGGTATAAAAGCCTTTCTTGGCTGACACTGGAACAACTCCACACTTCCTCCGTAGGTTCAAGTTGAAGTAAGCTCCAACTGTGGTGGCTGCTCTCCATGATGGCTCCCCAATGAATCCATATTTCTTGATACTTATCTGTTTACCTGGCCCTTTTCTATACTGAATCTGGGAAAGCCCAATAAGATATATAACCAATAGAATCAGATATTACCACAGAATGGGGCAAATGCGACACTGCAGTTCTCTGAGGTGAGATTATAGGAACCTATAAAGGTTCTCCATTTATCTTTTGTAATGTTTATTCTGGGGAATGTAAGCTACTACATTAAACTTAAAAGTCTGATTACCCTGTGAGAGCTGTGATGTGAGGAGCACAAGCTGGGTGGAGAGAATCTGAATGGAGACAGAGCAGATGCTGAGTTGCTACAGGTATTCCAGCCCTCCCAGCCCAAGTGTCAGGCATGTGGGTCAGTATACTACCTTGAACATTTCAGTCTCAGTGGATGAAATATGGGGAAGAAATGGGGACCCAAAGCTTATGTCTCCAGTCGTGTTCTCCTTGTCACCTTCAGTCATTTGAGCCACCTCACCTCACTGTACTCTGCCCAAATTTCTGATCCGCCAGAATCATGAGATAACAAAATTGGAGAGAAGGATACAGTGGTGACCATCATTTGCAGCAGTGATAACAAACACAAATGAGACCACAAAGATGACAATTAGAGTTATAGTGTGAACTGGCAAAACTGTTCATTTAATTTTGTTGAATGGAGCCAAGATAACTTGATAGTTTTACAGTAGCATTTTCCCAAATGTATACTTATAAATAAGTCAGTGCTTGCATTATGGATCTTCAGATTCTTTTCAAAGTTTTTAGGAAATACTACATAGTTTAAAATGGCATGGTCTTAGCTAGTGTTGTTTGACAAGGTTGGCAGGACCCCATCAATAAGAAATTCCTGAAACAGCAAATTTTTTCCCAACATTCAACTTCAGTAAAAATATGTTCATCTCTATCTTCTCAACACCTTAGCTGTAAAAGTATCAGTTAATGTTTATTACCTTCTAAGGGCTATAATAAAAAAATCCATATATGTAACTTTGAGACAAAGATCTTCCTTGTGAAATGCCTGACGTTAAGCTCGGCAGAACCAGGGGCTAGAGAGTCTTATATAAGTGTAAGAAGGAAGACAAGAGGATATAATTCACTTTGGAAGGAAAGCAAATGATAATACCAGAATAAAAATCCCTTGGTATCTATCTTAGGAAATTATACAACTAACTGTGTGGGGTTCCATTTAGTCAGAATCCTAAGTTCCAGAGACATTAAAAAAAAAAATCAAAACACAAAGGAAGTCACTGATCAATATAAAAAGTCCTAACTGGTGGTTCTTTGCCTTTCTTCAATGAACAAACAGACAAAAATAAAACAAACAAAGAACTTATTTGAGTTTCTCCCTGCAAATCCTACCTGAATTTACTAGAATTTTATCTTGGACAAGTTTCACTCAGCTTCAGAAACCATGCTGCTTCTGTACCTGGCTAACTAGCACTCATTCTCCACATCTCCTCTTAGGCATTACTGCCTCTGAGCCCCTCCAGTCTTTAGTAAGTAACCCTCTTTGGCTTTTCCACAGCTCCATGTTTTTCTATCCTAATACCCATTCTTCTGTATGATAATTACTTGCGTGTTAGTCTCATTCACAGTCATATCCCTGATGTTTAAAATTACACATAAAGAACACAGTTGATGTTTGATAAACATTCATTTACCCCAATATTTATTAAGCAATGACTACATTCCAGGAGCTGTGCTAAGTACTTAAAATACAGTAAACAAGAAGCCAAACATTCTTCCTGATCTGATGGAGCCTTGAATGTGGGACAGTAGACACTATTTCTTTTGGGTCCATTGAGTATCCTTACTATTAAGAATAGTGTGATAATTGTTGGACCCTACCAAAAGTGTACGCTTTCTGTCATGTCTTTACCATCCATTAGCCTCCTTTTGGGAGAAGGAAATGGCAACCCACTCCAGTATTCTTGCCTGGAGAATCTTGTGGACAGAGGAGCCTGGTGGGCTGCTGTCCATGAGGTCACACAGAGTCGGACACAACACTTCGTTGAATCGTACGTACGTAACCTCTTCCTTTACCGTCGGTGAGGTCATTAGAACGGTCCTCTTAGGGTTTCTGTCTCTTCGGACCACCCGACGACAGATACCCCAGCGTTACTCAACCTGTGCTGACTTCACTGAATCGAGCAGCAGCAGCAGCCCCCTTTTGCCTTCCCTTCCTTCTCCAGCTTGGATTCCATGGTCCATTATTGTTCGCACTCCTTGGTCTGCACATCCACTCTTCTTCCTCTGGAACACTTGCGTGGCAGGGCCTCAAGCATAGTCAACACAACTCTCTACCTCCTACACTTGTATAGTGATTCTGTGTAGGCAGCGTGGTTACAGGAAAAAAAAAAGAGAAAGAAAATCCTGCAGCCTGAATTTACTCTATTTATGAGTAGAAATTCCAAGCTACACAGGTCTCCTATCCACTCTTCTTCCTCTGGAACACTTGCGTGGCAGGGCCTCAAGCATAGTCAACACAACTCTCTACCTCCTACACTTGTATAGTGATTCTGTGTAGGCAGCGTGGTTACAGGAAAAAAAAAAGAGAAAGAAAATCCTGCAGCCTGAATTTACTCTATTTATGAGTAGAAATTCCAAGCTACACAGGTCTCCTGCTCTGTTTGCCTTATCCTTTCACCCTCTCATCCTCTCCCCATTCTGGCTCCACGTGTTCTGGTTTTCTCTTTCTATTTGCTCAATTACCCCAGCATATAAACATGCTGTAGTATCTTCCATCTTAAAATCATCTACATAGATCTCCAGCTATTTCTTCAATAGTTATCTAGTTTTATGGTAAAAGTCTGCCAAGAATTTATGCTCTCTGTCTCTAATTCCTGTTTTTCTGTTTCCCCTTTCTCCAACCATCATCAGTCTTTAAGCTGATCTTGTCTGGATCACCAACCACCACTATGTTGAGAAGTCAAGCTGTTTCTCCTAAGTCTTCAGATTCCTCAGCTGCTCAGAGGCACTTGACATTTTGCCATTACTTCTGGAACATTAGACTCCCCAGGTTTTCTTATTTTCTACCTGTCCGGTACTCTTGACTGGCTCTCTTTTTTGACTCACCCTGTAAACATGGTAATGTCCTTTGAAGCTCTTATCCTTCATGTTCAAACACATCTCCTGAGTGACTTCATCTAGTCCCAGAGCTTTTATAGAAGCTGATGATTCTCAGAGTCACATACTTATCCTCAAACTTCTCTGGTCACTAGACTCACAGAGTATATCTAACCACCTGTTGATATTTCTACCTGATTTTAATAGGTGTCTTACATATATAGGACTTTAAATCCATTACATGGAATACTCACTGTTTATACCTTCTAAAACTGTTCTTTATGCCATTTATGTCTAAGCTTAATCATTGTTTGTTCAAAATATTCCATCCTATCTAACAAACCAGTCAAACACTTTCCCAACTATATATTCTCTTACTCTGCTATATTTTCCTTTAGAGTAGTTACTTGTTTATTGTAATCTCTCTTACTAGAAAGTAAGACCCATGAGGTCATGCATAACTGTATCTTAGAACCTGAAGCAAAACATAAAACACAGAAGGCATTCAAAAATTTTGATATATTTTTAAATCAAATAAGGAAATAAAATAATTACAGATAGTTATACTCTGAAAGAAAAAAAATAGCATGTGGTGTTGTATTTAAAAACACTGTGGAAGGGTAACTAGAATTGGCAAGGTCTATCTTTCTGAGATAATTACTAAGACTTAAACGATGAGAAAGGAGCTGCTTTGGGTAAAGCCCGGGAAACCACATTCGAGGAAAAGGGAAAGAAAGTGTAACAAAATTACACAAAGAGCTGGCTGAATTCCAGGCACTGTTGTAAGACCTCTGTGACTGGGACACAATGAGGGAAGGAGGGAATGGCTTGAGCTCAGGATGGAGAGATGAGTAAGAGAGGTAGTTAGGAGGTTCTCCGAGGCAATTATAAGAAGTTTTAATATTATTCTTAGCAAACTAAAAAACTACTGCAAAGTTTTAAGCAGGGAATTGGCATGATATTATTTCTTAATAAGGGCTTGCTGTTTAGTGGATAAAGAATGGAAGGAGAGCAACACAAAAGTAAAACACCAGGGAGAGTAGATATGGCGATTAACACTAGTTCAGGAAAGAGATAATGATGGCTGGTCTCAGGTTGTGGCAATGATGTGGAGAAAACTATATAGGCTGGCACTTTATTTTGAATCTAGAACTGATAGGTGTTTTTAATAAATTGAATCTGGGTCGAATCATTTTGGTTAGATTAAATCTGAGATATCTATAAGATATGCCAGTGGAGGTGTCTGGGCTCTGATAAGTTTATATAATTGAATTTCTGAGGTGGTTTTATTATATTTCCTACTTTACAGGGGAATTTACTGAGATAGAGATAAGTTAATAAATTTCTTTGCATTCTTTAGCAGCAAATGGAAAAGTGAGAAGCACATTAAGTCTGTCTCACACTAAAACAGTGTATATAATACACTAAGTGTGGAAGATCTGGGAGGAAATCTGGTCAAGAAATACAGATTTCAGAGTTGTTAGCAGATGGTATTGTATATAAGAGGTGTGACTACCTAAGAAGGGGAGAAGATTGAGACTTGAGAAGATATGAACCTGAAGAAACTGACTGAAGATAAAAAGGACAACATGATGGTCAGATCAATTAGGTAAGAGGAAAATCACCAGAAAATTTCATGGCAGCAGGCACAGTATTACTGGGAGGAAGGAATGGCGAACACAGTTGAATTGTTGAGGATCAAGTAACATGAGTATAAGTCGTTGTTCAGTTGCTCGGTCGTGTCCGACTCTTTACAACCATATGGACTATAGCATGCCAGGCTCCCTGTCCTTCATCATCTCCTGGAGCTTACTCAGACTCATGTCCATTGAGTTGGTGATGCCATCCAACTATCTCATTTCTGTCTTCCCCTTCTCCTTATGGCTTCAATCTTTCCCAGCATAGGTGCCTTTTATAATGAGTCAGCTCTTTGCATAAAGTGGCCAAAGTATTGGAGCTTGAGCATCAGTCCTTCCAATAAACAAGTAAGTGTACTATTAAAGATCTTCAAGAGAATATTTACTATAGAGACTCATCAACCTCTTTTATTCTCTTCAATTTTTAGATAAAAACTACAACATATCTAAAAAAGTATAAATAATAGGAAAAATAGAGAAAATGAGGATTTTTTAAGTCACGTGACTTTGGACAAGTCTTTTGACTTTCTCTAAAGCTTTAAATCCTTGTCATAAGCAATAAAAGTTGTCTATTCTATATCCTTCTTTGAAACCAAATGTGGTGATAGAGTGTTAGAATATTTTTAAAGACTCTCAAAATATTAATGCATATTAGTTCTTAATACATATGTGAACATTAACATTTTCCCTTATTCTATCTTCCCATTGAATAGCAGAACTCAAAGACTATAATTTCTATTATTTACTTCTCTTGCGGATCATGTAGTAAAGAATCTACCTGCAATGCAGGAGACCTGGGTTCAAGCCCTGGGTAGGGAAGATCCCTGGAGAAGGGAATGGCTAACCATGCCAGCATTCTTGCTTGGAGAATTCCATGGACAGGGAAGTCTGGCAGGCTACTGTCCCTAGGGTCACAAAGAGCTGGGCATGACTGAGCAAGCAACACTTTATTTAGTTCACTTGGGACTAGTGCTATAGAATACATTTCACAGAATGTGTGTATGTGTGTATGTGTGCTCAGTCCTATCTGACTCTTTGAGACCCCATGGACTGTAGCCTGCCAGTCTCCTCTGTCACTGGAATTTTCCAGGCAGGAATGCTGGAGTGGGTTGCTATTTCCTCTTCCAGGGGATCTNTGTGTGCTCAGTCCTATCTGACTCTTTGAGACCCCATGGACTGTAGCCTGCCAGTCTCCTCTGTCACTGGAATTTTCCAGGCAGGAATGCTAGAGTGGGTTGCTATTTCCTCTTCCAGGGGATCTTCCTGACCCTGGAGTCCTACCCATGTCTCTTGAATCTCCCGTAAGTAGATAGGGTGATTCTTTACCACTGCGCCTGTGAGATGTCAAATCTGATGCTGTTTTCCAGATGCTGTGATATGATATTGTGGTTCATCATAAGAGCTGCATATTTGGTCTTCCAGCCATTCCTGACACATGACTGCATGTGTGCTAATTCACTTCAGTCGTGTTTGACACTAACCCTATGGACCATAACCTGCCAGGCTACTCTGTCCATGGCATTCTCCAGGCAAGAATACTGGAGTGGGTTGCCATTTCCTCCTCCAGGGGATCTTCATGATTCAGGGATGGAACCTGAGTCTCTTGCATCTCCTGATTTGGCAGGCAGGTTTTTACCACTAGCACCAATTTCCTAAGTAATGAATGGAGTTTTGTTATGTTAATGAAGTGATTTGGTGAAACCCCTTAGGTTAAGAATATAGACTTTTTGTCAGGGGAACCAACCCTGTGATTATGGGGTGTGAACTTTGAGTCTATTCCTAACCTACCACCTTTTCCACATCTACCTCAGCTTCCTAGAAGAAGGGAGGAGCTGGAGGCTGGATCAATTGTCCTTTCATCAGAATGTTCATTTGCATCTTTTATTATGTCCTTTTATAATAAATAAAATACAGTTATCCAGTAGATAAAATGTTTCTCTGAGTTCTGTGAACTGCTTTAGTAAAAGAACCTGCAAAGGACCTGGAGGAACATTTGCTTGGTAACCAGTTGGTCAGAAGTACAAGTAACAACCTGGGTTTGTGACTGGCATCTGACTGGTGGGGGGATGTCACTTCTGAGGATTGTTTTCTGACATAAGAATACTTCCAGTACTCTACACTGGAATTTAGTGATCAGGAACCCAAAAGAGGTGACTTCATAAACATTTTAATTATTATTAATAGTGTCAGTATTTATAGGTACTCGTTCAATCATCCCCACACATCACTTTTTTTCTAGGAATGGGAATATAAATTTCATATTTTTAGGTACATATTTATACCTGTTGTAACTCATATAAATTTATAATACAGTAAAGCTGTGAGTGATAATCCTAAATTTGGAGGTTTTCTTGGTAGTATTCCCAACTGTAAAAATTTTTTTTAATGGAAAGCAAGAAAGAATACTTGAGAATGATTTCATGTTTCCTTATACAAAGTTGTGTGTATAAACATGCTTCTAGCACCTGTATACCTCACAGCCACATTACAGGGAACCTATCATTACTAATACATGAAGGATAAAGAGATAAAATAAAAATATAAGCAATAATAACATTAAAAATTTTAGAATTTAGTTGGATAGACTAAGCACAAAGACAGCCTGAAAATATCAGCAACAGCATATCTGAAGAGATAGTGTTCAAACAGAAGTTTGTAACAGCCCATCACACAGAACATATGGCTAAAAATTAGTAAATGGTAACTAAAGGCAAAAAAAAATACAGTTATTAATATCCCTATTATATGTTAGCTAATTAATTAGAAAGCTAAGTCTTACAGTCAGTAGATTTTATTACAGGGCCAGAGCCACCTTTCATTGTAGCCATTGCCCTTTGGTGTCCTAGAATAACTTTACAAAATCATATGCTTATCTGGAATTTTTATAAGCCAATTTGGACTTCTCTGGACAAGTTCCAAAATGGTCACTCTGGACAAGATTATAACGGAGACCAGTATAAAGGTTTAATCTTACTGCAGTGTGGCAGCAACCTTTGCCATTTACAGTTCCCTCACACATTCAGGAGCCTCAATCTGTGATGAATGGGGAAAATAGGACCAGGAGAAACTGGAGAAAACAGTCTGTTTTTTTGACTATTAACTTGGAATTATTAGTACTAAGAATTCTCATTTACCTATAATAGACTTGGGTACTTGAATCATAAGCCCTAGAAAGTTCAGTTTTTTTTGTAGGTTCCTACTGGGACTGAGGCAGGAGATAGATGTGCCACATGGTGAGCAGCTGGAATTTGTTCCCTGCAGACAGATACCCAAGATGAGGAGGAAGAGGAACCAAACCCTGCCCAGATAAGAGAGCACATGTATCTCATTCTTGAGGTCAAGGAGACCTTCCCAACTGTACATGTACAGAAAAGCTCTTTAGAGATCTAAAAGGGAGTGAAGTCAACCTAACCAGAGACATCTTCATGGAAACCGTCTTGGCTAAGAGATGTGCAAACACACATGGGAGAACACTGAGATAAACCAAATATGGACTCAGAGCCAGGCAAAGCAAGATGATTGGCCAGTGAAACCAGGATGAAATTTATTCAGACTACTACAAGGATGTGACTCTGTCTGAGCCTGTGCCTGTGTCTATCCACATGTACTCTTTTTCCTCCTAATAAACTGTTTCAATACTTCCTGTCTCTCTGCAGAAATCAACTTCTACACAGCTGATGGGCCAGGGCTTTGTCACTGGCCACTGGACCCTGGTGGTTTAGTAGCTAAGATTCAGCACTCTTTCTGCTGCAGCCTAACATCTCTCTGGCTGAGAATCAAAATCTTGCTTCAAGTCTCTGCAAGCCTAGGCCTCTGAGATGAGGATTTCTTTTGGCTTTTATCCTTTATCTTCATATCAACTTGTCAAAGAAAATAAAAATTACAGAGATGTCTAGTAACAGGAGATGACAAGAGTGAATATCAAGATTTTAGGAATCAGTGAACTAAAATGGACGGGAATGGGTGAATCTAACTCAGATGACCATTATATCTACTATTGTGGGTAAGAATCCCTTAGAAGAAATGGAGTAGCCATCATAGTCAACAAAAGAGTCCAAAATGCAGTACTTGGATGCAATCTCAAAAAAAGACACAATGATCTCTCTTCGTCTCCAGGACAAACCATTCAATATCAGAGTAATCCAAGTCTATGCCCCAACCAGTAATGCTGAAGAAGCTAAAGTTGAATGGTTCTATGAAGACCTACAAAACTTAATAGAACTAACATCCCCAAAAGATTTTCATTTTCGGGGACTGGAATACAAAAGTAGGAAGTCAGAAATACCTGGAGTAACAGACATATTTGGCCATGGAGTACAGGATAAAGCAGGGCAAAGGCTAATAGAGTTCTGCAAAGAGAACACACTGGTCATTACAACTCAGCTCTTTCAACAACACAAGAGAAGACTCTACACATGAACATCACCAGATGGTCAATACCAAAATCAGATTGATCATATTCTTTGCAGCCAAATGGAGAAGATCTCTACAGTCAGTAAAAACAAGACTGGGAGTTGACTGTGGCTCAGCTCATGAACTCTTTATTGCAAAATTCAGACTTAAATTGAAGAAAGTAGGGAAAACCACTAGACCATTCAGGAATGACCTAAATCAAATCCCTTATGATTATACAGTGGAAGTGACAAATAGATTAAAGGGATTCGATTTGACAGATAGAGTGCCTGAAAAACAATGGACAGAGGTTCATGACTTTGTATAGGAAGGAGTGATCAAGATCATCTCCAAGAAAAGAAATGCAAAAAGGCCAAATGGCTGTCTGAACAGGCCTTACAAATACCTGTGAAAAGAAGAGAAGTGAAAAGCAAAGGAGAAAAGAAAGATATACCCATTTGAATACAGAGTTCCAAAGAATAGCAAGGAGAGATAAGAAAGCCTTCCTCAGTGATCAATGCAAAGAAATAGAGTAAAACAATAGAATGGGAAAGACTCTTCTCTTAAAAAAAATTAGAAATACCGAGGGAACATTTCATGCAAAGATGGGCACAATAAAGGACAGAAATGGTATGGCCTTAACAGAAGCAGAAGATATTAAAAAGAGGGGGAAAGAATATACAGAATAACTATACAAAAAAAGACCTTCATGACTCAGATAACCACAATGGTGTGATCACTCACCTAGAGCCAGACATCCTAGAATGTGAAGTCAAGTGGGCCTCAGGAGGCATCACTATGAACAAAGCTAGTGGAGGTGATGGAATTCCAGTTGAGCTATTTCAAATCCTAAAAGATGATGCTGTGAAAGTGCTGCACTCAATATGCCTGCTAATTTGGAAAACTCAGCAATAGCCACAGGACTGAGAAAGGTCAGGTTTCATTCCAATCCCAAAGAAAGGCAAAGCCAAAAAAAAAAAAAGCTCAAACTGCCACGTAATTGTGCTCATCTCACACACTAGCAAAGTAATGTTCAAAATTCTTCAAGTCAGGCTTCAACACTACATCAACCATGAACTTCCAGATGTTCAAGTTGGATTTAGATAAGGGAGAGGAACCAGAGATCAAACTGCCAACATCTGTTAGATAATTGAAAAAGTGAGAGAGTTCCAGAAAAACATCTACTTCTGCTTTATTGACTATGCGAAAGCCTTTGACTGTGTGGATCACAGCACACTGTGGAAAATTCTGAAAGAGATGGGAATACCAGACCACCTGACCTGCCTCTTGAGAAATCTGTATGCAGGTCAAGAAGCAACACTGAGAACTGGCCGTGGAAGTGTGAGCTAGTTCCAAATTGGGAAAGGAGTACATCAAAGCTGTATAATGTCACCCTGCTTATTTAACTTATATGCAGAGTGCATCATGAGAAATGCTGGGCTGGATGAAGTACAAGCTGGAATCAAGATTTCCAGGGGAAATATCAATAACCTCAGATATGCAGATGACACCACATTTAAGGCCAAAATGAAGAAGAACTAAAGAGCCTCTTGATGAAAGTGAAAGAGGAGAATGAAAAAGTTGGCTTAAAACACAACGTTCAGAAAACGAAGATCACGACATCTGGTCCCATCACTTCATGGCAAATAGATGGGAAAATAATGGAAATAGTGGCTGACTTTATTTTTTGTGGCTCCATAATTACTGCAGATGGTAACTGTAGCCATGAAAATAAAAGACACTTTGTCCTTGGAAGAAAAGTTATGACCAACCTAGACAGCGTATTAAAAAGCAGAGACATTACTTTGCCAACAAAGGTCTGTCTAGTCAAAGCTATGGTTTTTTGTCATGTATGGACGTGAGAATTGGCATATAAAGAAAGCTGAGTGTCGAAGAATTGATGCTTTTGAACTGTGGTGTTGAAGAATACTCTTGAGAATCTGTTGGACTGCAAGGAGATTCAACTAAACCATCCTAAAGGAAATCAATCCTGAATATTCACTGGAAGGACTGATGTTGAAGCTGAAACTCCAATACTTTGGCCACTCAGTGCAAAGAACTGACTCATCGCAAAAGACCCTGATGCTGGTAAAATTGAAGGCAAGAGGAGAAGGGGACAACAGAGGATGAGATGGTTGGATGGTGTCACCTACTCAACGGACATGAGTTTGAGTGAACTCTGGGAGTTAGTGGTGGACAGGGAAGCCTGGTGTGCTGCTGTCCATAGGGTCACAAAGAGTGGTACATGGCTGAGTGACTGAACTGAATTGAACTAGTAACAAAATGACTAAATACTCTGAGATAAAATGGGTTTGGGCAATTCTATTTGACAGATGAAAAGTGCAGGCATCAGAATCACATTGGAAAAATAACTCAAATAGCAGATCCAGGATTCTGGTGCCCTTCAAACTAAGCAGGCTTCTTAACAGGCAGCCACACCACCCTCAATTCAGAATGACTCAAACTTTAACCAGTTTATAATTTAATTTGGAAATTTAAGGAATCCTCATGGTATTTTGCTAAAAATTATACCCCATCTCTTTTGCACTGTAATGAATGCTAAGAAAAGGTTGCTTCTCATGAGAAGGTCAAAGAAAAATTGCACCAGATGAGGTTAAAAAAACAAGGAAAATTTATTTAAGTCAGTTACTGTAGGAGTGAGACGTTGAACTTGCCTCCACCAAAACAAAAGGCAGACTAGTTTTTAAACACTGACATGAGTGGAAAGTACTAGAGGACATTAGTGGAGAGGTGTAGTCAATGCGATTGGATCCTTGCTGCTGTCTATGGAGTCGGACACGACTGCAGCGACTTAGCAGCAGCAGCAGCAGCAGCAGCTCAGTTGCTAAGTCATGTCTGACTCTTATGATCCCAGGGACTGTAGTCCACCAGACTCTTCTGTCTATGATATTTCCAAGCAATAATATGGCAGGGGTTTGCCATTCCTTTCTCCAGGGGATCTTCCTGGCCTGTGGAGGAGACCTATATCTCCAGCTTGGCAGGAGGATTCTTTACTACTGAGCCACCTGGGAAGCCCAAAGTTGAGCTTCTACCTTTCCATGGAGACTGGGAGATGGAGCCTGTGTTTACCGAGAACTGCATTTATGAGAGAATATTTAAATCTCAAAGGGGCAAAAAAAGAATTTTGCAGTTGAAAGTTTTCTAAGGTAAGAAAAGGGAGATCAGGTTTACAGTCAGGAAGAAATCTGTCGAGCAGAGGTTGATTAAGCAGAGGGGAACATTCACTCTCTGTTGTTCAAGGGTTACAGGACTTATGCCCTGTACAGATACTGCTGAAACAGTCTTTTATGGTGCATGTACTTAAAGCCTGGATTTCCCAGGTGAGCCTACTGGTAAAGAATCCACCTGCCAGTGCAAGAGATGCAAGAGATGCAGGTTTGATCCCTAGGCCAGGAAGATCCCCTGGAGAAGGGAATGGCAACTCACTCCAATATTCTTGCTTGGAGAATTCCATGGACAAAGGAGTCCATGAGGCTGCAAGTAGTCAGACACAACTAAGTGACTGAGCACACACACACAGCTTATGAGTTATTCCAAGCAACATGCAGAGATTTCTGGGAAATCTGGACCTGCTAAGAATGCACACACTGTCTTGAAAGAACTCACTTTTACAGCATGAGGTCAACCGATGCTACTCTGAGGCACAAATGTTATTCACCTGTTCCTCAGCCAGCAGGAAATCCCTGGAGAGGGTGCTGTTGCAAGTAAGAAGGCTAGAGGTGATGCTTCTGACTGCTAATGTTTAATCTGTCCCCTACAGAAATGAAAGTG
>SJYX01024654.1:308185-320162 GCA_006410675.1 Oreotragus oreotragus
AGCATTCTTTGGCATTGCCTTTCTTTGGAATTGGAATGAAAACTGACCTTTTCCAGTAGTACTAATGATTTAATGTTACTTTCTATAATACATTCTCTGGGATTCCCTGGTGGCTCAGACAGTAAAGTGACTGCCTGCTATGAAGGAGACTCAGGTTCAATCCCTGGTTGGGAAGATCCCCTGGAGAAGGAAATGGCAACCCACTCCAGTACTCTTGCCTAGAAAATTCCATGGATGAAGGAGCCTGGTGGGCTACAGTCCTTGAGGTTGCAAAGAGTCAGACACTACTGAGCGACTTTGCTTTCTTTTCTATAATACATTAATATGAAATCATTTGAAAAAATATTGTCTTATAACTAAATAGGAAAATGGTGTTAAAAACCAGTTTTATCTAAGTATAACTGACAGACGACAATAAACTGTGATTATTGAAAGTCTACAGCTTGATGAGTTTGACAAATGTACACCAATGTGAAACTGTCACCTCATCGAAGAAAATGAACATCATCCATTGCCCCAACTTTCCTTGTTCCCATTTTTAATGGTGTACTCTTGCCCTCTCCACTGTTACTCTTAAGAACCCAGTCCAGAAGCGACCTCGAATCTGATTTTTGTTATATATTAGTTTGAACTTTTAAAATTTTTCTATAAATTTTCTATAATTGGAATCATAGATTATGTACTTCTTTATGTTAACACATGTTCATGTGCCACCCCCAAGTGAGACCAAACAAACTGAAACATCAGAGTTTGGAGCAGAGAAAGGTTTATTGCAGAACTATGCAAACGAGGGGACATGATAAGCTTGTACAATTCTCTGATTGGTTAATGGTGAGGCAGCAGGGTGTTGTCGCAGAGTTAACATTATCAGTCCTTAGGCTCCAGGAGTACTGGGGCTATGTGCTCATGATCATCAAGTAGCTCCTCCATTTGGTTAAGGGTAGGGAGTGAGCACCAAAGAATTGATGCTTTTGAACTGTGGTGTTGGAGAAGAGTCTTGAGAGTCCCTTGGATGGCAAGGAGATCCAACCAGTCCATCCTAAAGGAGATTAGTCCTGGGTGTTCTTTGGAAGGACTGATGTGAAGCTGAAACTCCAAAAGTTTGGCCACCTTATGCGATGAGTTGACTTATTGGAAAAGACCGTGATGCTGGGAGGAATTAGGGGCAGGAGGAGAAGGGGACGACAGAGGATGAGATGGCTGGGTGACATCACGGGCTCGATGGACATGAGTTTGGGTAAACTCTGGGAGTTGGTGATGGACAGGGAGGCCTAGAGTGCTGCTATTCATGAGGTTGCAAAGAGTTGGACATGACTGAGCAACTGAACTGAACTGAACTGAAGGGAGTGAGGGGAGGTTTTCACAACTGCAGAACAACTCAGGAAATTTCATAACTGTTTTGACATTTGCCATCAGTTCAGTTTTAGTGTATATTTTAGTGTATATTTTAGTGTATATTCACCATGTTTTAGAGTATATGAAGAATTCATTCTTTTTTAATTGCAAAGAAGCATTATATTGTAAATTTAAAGATCAATTTAGGGATAATTGCCATCATGACACTATTGAATATTTCAATCTATGAACAAAGTGTATTTATTCATATGTCTTTTAAATGATCTCATCAATGTTTTCAGCTTTTGGTGTTGAGCACTTTGGCATACTGTGTCATATTTATCCTTTAATAGGAAATATTGTAAGTGGTATATATATATATATATATATATTTTTTTTTTTTAAATTTGGCTTTCCAATTGCTCATTGCTAGTACATAAAAATGCAATTTATTTTTGTATGTCAACATTGTATGATGCTACAACTTTGATAAGTTCACTTGTTAGTCCCAGTAGCCCTTTAAAAAAACATAAGCCTCTTATCCTTAACCCTGTCTCTTATACACATCTAGATGTGTATAAGAGACAGTATATATATATATATATATATATATATGTTTTAAATTTGGCTTTCCAATTGCTCATTGCTAGTACATAAAAATGCAATTTATTTTTGTATGTCAACATTGTATGATGCTACAACTTTGATAAGTTCACTTGTTAGTCCCAGTAGCCCTTTAAAAAAAAAATTCCATTGGATTTTCTACACATAAAATCATGCTGTCTGTGAATAAAGACATTTTTACTTTTCTTTTCAAATTTATATAGCTTTTATTGTTACTATACACTTTATTGCTTATATTGCTTTAAAGTACTGGCTACAACTTCCTGTAAATTGCTAAATAGCAATGATGAGAGGATATATTTTTTCCTTGTTCCTAATTACTAGAAGACAGAGTTCAATATTTCACTATATTGTATGATTTTTGTTATAGGTCTTCACAGATGTCTTTCAACAGAGTAAGTCTTTCTTTTAGTTTACTAAGATATTTTTTAGTCAAGACAAGATGTTAAAATTTATAAAATTTGTTTTCCATTTCTACTGATAGGTCTTTGGTTTTTTCCTTAGTTTTTTATTGTGGCAAAATATGTGAATTGATTTTCAAAAGTTAATGTTTCATTTGGTCACAGTGTTTTTGTGTGTATCCTTGCATCTATGTTCAAAGGGATCATTCTGTAGATTTCTCTTATTTTTATCTGTTTAATTTAACATCAGAGTAATTCTAGATTTATGGAATCGATTTTGAAGTTTTCTCTGTTTTTAAGTTTCTGGAATAGATGGTATAGTATCAGTATATATTTTTAAATTTTCCTTGATAAAATTTACTACTGAAACTAGTGAAACCTGGAGTTTTCACTTTTGGACAGTTCTCTACAAATTCAATGTTTTCAAGAGATGTAATGATAGTTGGTTATTAATATATACCTTTCTTGATCAAACTTTGACAGTTTATATCTCAAAGAATTTATCCATTTCATTTATGTTACAAGTTTTTTGACATAAATTTGTCCCTAACATTGCTTTATTATCCTTCAATATCTAGAAATCTGTATTAAATTCTCCTAATTCTTATATTTGTAATTTATGTCTTTCTTTTCTCTCCTTATAGTCTTTATAGAGGTTTATTAATTCTGTTTATTAATACCTTTACCACCTTGATGGATCACAGCCTTATCATGATGAAGAGGCTTGCATACCTTAGTGAAGCTATGAGCCATGCCATGCAGGGTTATGCAAGACAGATGGGTCATAGTGGAGAGTTCTGACAAAATGTGGTCCACTAGAGGAGAGACTATAAGATAGCAGAGTAGAAGGACATGTGCTTATCTTCTCCTGCAAGAGAGAACTCCAAAATTACAAATAGCTGCTGAACAACAGCTCCGTCAACAGCTCTATCAACAGCAGAATGTTGGATCCCACCAAAAAAAGATACCACATGTTCAAGGGCAAAGGAGAAGCCCAAAAAGATGGTAAGAGGGGCAGAATGGCATTTAGAATGAAACCCCTTCCCACCAGAGATGCTCAAAGGGTTCAAACAAAACCTTATGCACACCAGGAGACCCCACAGAAAATGAGCCAGACCTGCCTTTGAGTGTTTGAGTGTCTCCTGAGGAAGTACGGGTCACCAGTGGCCTGCCAGCCACAGGGGCAGGGGCTCTGGGTACAGCAGACCTTGGTATGGCATAAGCCCTTTTGGGGAGGTAGCCATTAACTTTAGCATAGAGCTGGCAATTACACAGGAATGGGGAAACAGACTCTTGAAGGGCACAAACAAAACCTGTGCAAACCAGGCCCAAGGAGAAAGGAGCAATGACCCCACAAGAGACTGACCCAGACTTGCCTATGAGTGTCCAAGAGTCTCTGGCAGAGGCAAGGGTTGGTGATGGCCTGCTGCAGGGTCAGGGGCACTGCGTGTGGCATTGTCTCCACAGGACGTTTTGAAGGAGGTTGCCATTATCTTCATTACCTCCACCGTAGTTTGGCCTCAGGTCAAACAACAGGGAGGGAACACAGTTTCATTCATCAACAGAATATCGGACTAAAGATTTACTGAGCATGGCCCTGCACATCAGAACAAGACCAGTTTCCCCATAAGTCAGTCTCTCCCATTAGGAAACTTCCATAAGCCTCTTATCCTTAACCATCAGGATAGGAAATGGAGAAGGAAATGGCAACCTACTCCAGTATTCTTGCCTGGAGAATCCCTAGGACAGAGAAGCATGGTAGGCTACAGTCCATGGGGTCACAAAGAGTTGGACAAGACTGAGCAACTTCACTTTCACTTTCTTATCCATCAGAGAGCAGACAGAATGAAAACCACAATCACAGAAAACTAATCAAACTGATCACACAGACCACAGCCTTGTCTAACTCAATGAAACTTTGAGCCATGCTGTGTAGAGCCACCCAGATTGGAGCTCATGATGAAGAGCTCTGACAAAATGTGGTCCACTGGAGAAGAGAATGGCAAACCATTTATGTATTCTTGCCTTGAGAAGCCCATGAACAGTATGAAAAGGCAAAAAGATAGAACACTGAAAAATGAACTTCCCAGGTCAGTAGGTGCCCAATATGCTACTGGAGAACAGTAGAAAAATAACTCCAGAAAGAATAAACAGACAGACCCAAAGCAAAAACAACACCTAGTTGTAGATGTGTCTGGTGATGGCAATAAAGTCAGATGCTGTAAAGAACAATATTGCATAGGAACATGGATTATTAGGCCTATGAATCAAGGCAAATAGGCAGTGGTCCAACAGGAGATGGCAAGAGTGAACATCAACATTGTAGGGATCAGTGAACTAAAATGGATGGGAATGGGTGAATTTAACTCAGTGACCATTATATCTACTACTACTGTGGGTAAGAATCCCTTAGAAGAAATGGAGTAGCCATCATAGTCAACAAAAGATTCTGAAATGCAGTACCTGGATGCAATCTCAAAAATGACAGAATGATCTCTGTTCGTCTCCAAGGCAAACCATTCAGTATCACAGTTATCCAAGTCTAGGCCCCAACCAGTAATGCTGAAGAAGCTGAAGTTGAACGGTTTAGTGGAGACCAACAATATATTCTAGAACAAACACCCAAAATAGATATCCTTTTCATTTTAGGGGACTTGAATGCAAAAGAGGAAGTCAAGAAACACCTGGAAAAAAAAAAAAAAAGAAACACCTGACGTAACAGGCAAATTTGGCCTTAGAATATGAAATGAAGCACAGCAAAGGCTAATAGAGTTTTGCCAAGAGAATGCACTGGTCCCAGCAAACACCCTCTTCCAACAACACAAGAGATGACTCTACACTTGGACATCACCAGATGGTCAATAACAAAATCAGACTGATTATATTCTTTGCAGCCAAAGATGGAGAAGCTCTATACAGTCAGTAAAACAAGACAGGGACTTGACTGTGGCTCAGCTCATGAACTTCATATTGCCAAATTCAGACTTGAAATGAAGAAAGTAGGGAAAACCGCTAGACCATTCAGGTATGACCTAAATCAAATCCCTTATGATTATACAGTGGAAGTGAGAAATAGATTTAAGGGCCTAGATCTGATAGATAGAGTGCCTGATGAACTATGGAATGAGGTTCGTGACATTGTACAGGAGACAGGGATCAAGACCATCCCCATGGAAAAGAAATGCAAAAAAGCAAAATGGCTGTCTGGANTTCCTTGATAAAATTTACTACTGAAACTAGTGAAACCTGGAGTTTTCACTTTTGGACAGTTCTCTACAAATTCAATGTTTTCAAGAGATGTAATGATAGTTGGTTATTAATATATACCTTTCTTGATCAAACTTTGACAGTTTATATCTCAAAGAATTTATCCATTTCATTTATGTTACAAGTTTTTTGACATAAATTTGTCCCTAACATTGCTTTATTATCCTTCAATATCTAGAAATCTGTATTAAATTCTCCTAATTCTTATATTTGTAATTTATGTCTTTCTTTTCTCTCCTTATAGTCTTTATAGAGGTTTATTAATTCTGTTTATTAATACCTTTACCACCTTGATGGATCACAGCCTTATCATGATGAAGAGGCTTGCATACCTTAGTGAAGCTATGAGCCATGCCATGCAGGGTTATGCAAGACAGATGGGTCATAGTGGAGAGTTCTGACAAAATGTGGTCCACTAGAGGAGAGACTATAAGATAGCAGAGTAGAAGGACATGTGCTTATCTTCTCCTGCAAGAGAGAACTCCAAAATTACAAATAGCTGCTGAACAACAGCTCCGTCAACAGCTCTATCAACAGCAGAATGTTGGATCCCACCAAAAAAAGATACCACATGTTCAAGGGCAAAGGAGAAGCCCAAAAAGATGGTAAGAGGGGCAGAATGGCATTTAGAATGAAACCCCTTCCCACCAGAGATGCTCAAAGGGTTCAAACAAAACCTTATGCACACCAGGAGACCCCACAGAAAATGAGCCAGACCTGCCTTTGAGTGTTTGAGTGTCTCCTGAGGAAGTACGGGTCACCAGTGGCCTGCCAGCCACAGGGGCAGGGGCTCTGGGTACAGCAGACCTTGGTATGGCATAAGCCCTTTTGGGGAGGTAGCCATTAACTTTAGCATAGAGCTGGCAATTACACAGGAATGGGGAAACAGACTCTTGAAGGGCACAAACAAAACCTGTGCAAACCAGGCCCAAGGAGAAAGGAGCAATGACCCCACAAGAGACTGACCCAGACTTGCCTATGAGTGTCCAAGAGTCTCTGGCAGAGGCATGGGTTGGTGATGGCCTGCTGCAGGGTCAGGGGCACTGCGTGTGGCATTGTCTCCACAGGACGTTTTGAAGGAGGTTGCCATTATCTTCATTACCTCCACCGTAGTTTGGCCTCAGGTCAAACAACAGGGAGGGAACACAGTCTCATTCATCAACAGAATATCGGACTAAAGATTTACTGAGCATGGCCCTGCACATCAGAACAAGACCAGTTTCCCCATAAGTCAGTCTCTCCCATTAGGAAACTTCCATAAGCCTCTTATCCTTAACCATCAGGATAGGAAATGGAGAAGGAAATGGCAACCTACTCCAGTATTCTTGCCTGGAGAATCCCTAGGACAGAGAAGCATGGTAGGCTACAGTCCACGGGGTCACAAAGAGTTGGACAAGACTGAGCAACTTCACTTTCACTTTCTTATCCATCAGAGAGCAGACAGAATGAAAACCACAATCACAGAAAACTAATCAAACTGATCACACAGACCACAGCCTTGTCTAACTCAATGAAACTTTGAGCCATGCTGTGTAGAGCCACCCAGATTGGAGCTCATGATGAAGAGCTCTGACAAAATGTGGTCCACTGGAGAAGAGAATGGCAAACCATTTATGTATTCTTGCCTTGAGAAGCCCATGAACAGTATGAAAAGGCAAAAAGATAGAACACTGAAAAATGAACTTCCCAGGTCAGTAGGTGCCCAATATGCTACTGGAGAACAGTAGAAAAATAACTCCAGAAAGAATAAACAGACAGACCCAAAGCAAAAACAACACCTAGTTGTAGATGTGTCTGGTGATGGCAATAAAGTCAGATGCTGTAAAGAACAATATTGCATAGGAACATGGATTATTAGGCCTATGAATCAAGGCAAATAGGCAGTGGTCCAACAGGAGATGGCAAGAGTGAACGTCAACATTGTAGGAATCAGTGAACTAAAATGGATGGGAATGGGTGAATTTAACTCAGTGACCATTATATCTACTACTACTGTGGGTAAGAATCCCTTAGAAGAAATGGANTATTAGGCCCATGAATCAAGGCAAATAGGCAGTGGTCCAACAGGAGATGGCAAGAGTGAACGTCAACATTGTAGGAATCAGTGAACTAAAATGGATGGGAATGGGTGAATTTAACTCAGTGACCATTATATCTACTACTACTGTGGGTAAGAATCCCTTAGAAGAAATGGAGTAGCCATCATAGTCAACAAAAGATTCTGAAATGCAGTACCTGGATGCAATCTCAAAAATGACAGAATAATCTCTGTTCGTCTCCAAGGCAAACCATTCAGTATCACAGTTATCCAAGTCTATGCCCCAACCAGTAATGCTGAAGAAGTTGAAGTTGAATGATTTAGTGGAGACCAACAATATATTCTAGAACAAACACCCAAAATAGATATCCTTTTCATTTTAGGGGACTTGAATGCAAAAGAGGAAGTCAAGAAACACCTGGAAAAAAAAAAAAAAAGAAACACCTGACGTAACAGGCAAATTTGGCCTTAGAATATGAAATGAAGCACAGCAAAGGCTAATAGAGTTTTGCCAAGAGAATGCACTGGTCCCAGCAAACACCCTCTTCCAACAACACAAGAGATGACTCTACACTTGGACATCACCAGATGGTCAATAACAAAATCAGACTGATTATATTCTTTGCAGCCAAAGATGGAAAAGCTCTATACGGTCAGTAAAACAAGACAGGGACTTGACTGTGGCTCAGCTCATGAACTTCATATTGCCAAATTCAGACTTGAAATGAAGAAAGTAGGGAAAACCGCTAGACCATTCAGGTATGACCTAAATCAAGTTCCTTAAAATAATACAGGAGTGAGAAATAGATTCAAGGGGTTAGATTTCATAGACAGAGCACCTGAAGAACTATGGACAGAGGTTCATGACACTGTACAAGATCATCCCCAAGAAAAAGAAATGCAAAGGGGCAAAATGGTTATCTGAGGAGGCCTTACAAATAGCTGAGAAAAGAAAAGAATCAAAAGGCAAAAGAGAAAAGGAAAGACATGCCCATTTGAAGGCAGAGTTTCAAAGAATTGCAAGGACAGATAAGAAAGCTTTCCTTTGGGATCAGTGCAAAGAAATAGAGGAAAACTAGAATGGGAATGACTAGAGATCTCTTCAAGAAAATAAAAGATACCAAGGGAACATTTAATGCAAAGTTGGGCACAATAAAGGACAGAAATGGTATGGACCTAACAGAAGCAGAAGATATTAAGAAAAGGTAGTAGGAATACACAGAAGAACTATTCAAAAAAATCATGACCCAGATAACCATGATAGTGTGATCACTCACCGAGAGCCAGACATCCTGGAATGAGAAGTCAAGTGGGCCTCAGGAAGCATCACTACAAACAAAGCTAGTGGAGGTGATGGAATTCCAGTTGAGGTATTTCAAATCCTAAAAGACGATACTGTGAAAGTGCTACACTCAATATGCCAGCAGATTTGGAAAACTCAACAGTGGCTACAGGACTGGAAAAGGTCCATTTTTACTCCAATCCCAAAGGAAGGCAATGCCAAAGAATGTTCAAACTATCCCAAAACTGCACTCATTTCACAGGCTAGTAAAGTAATGCTCAAAATTTTCCAAGCCAGGCTTCAACAGTACGTGAACTTTGAACTTCCAGATGTTCAAGTTGGATTTAGAAAAGGCAGAGGAACCAGAAATCAAATTGCCAACATCCGTTGGATCATTGAAAAAAGCAAGAGAGCTCCAGCAAAACATCTACTTCTGCTTTATTGACTACACCAAAGCCTTTGACTGGGTAGATCACAATAAACTGTGGAAAATTCTTCAAGAGATGGGAATACCAGACTGCTTTACCTGCCTCCTGAGAAATATGTATGCAGGTCAGGAAGCAACAGTTAGAACTTGACATGGAACAACAGATGGTTTCAAATCAGGAAAGGTGTACGTCAAAGCTATATATTGTCATCTTGCTTATGTGACTTATATGCAGAATACTTTATCACAAATGCCATGCTGGATGAAGCTGGAATCAAGATTGTTGGGAGAAATATCAATAACCTCAGATATGCAGATGACACCACCCTTATGGCAAAAAGCAAAGAACTAAAGAGCCTCTTGATACAAGTACAAGAGGAAAGTGAAAATATTGGTTTAAAACTCAGCATTCAGAAAACTAAGATCATGGTGTCTGGTCCCATCACATCATAGTGAACAGATGGGAAAACAATGGAAACAGTGACAGATTTTGACTTTATTTTTTGTGGGTCCAAAATCACTGCAGATCATGACTGTAGCCATGAAATTAAAAGATGCCTGCTCCTTGGAACAAAAGCTATGACCAACCTAGACAGTAATTAAAAAGCAGACACATTAACAACAAAGGTCAGTCTAGTCAAAGCTATCATTTTCCCAGTAGTCATATATGGATGTTAGAGCTGGACTATAAAGAAAGCTGAGCACTGAAGAATTGATGCTTTTGAACTGTGGTGTTGGAGAAGACTCTTGAGAGTCCCTTGAACTGCAAGGAGATGCAATCAGTCAATCCTAAAAGAAATCAGTCCTGAATATTTATTGGAAGGACTGATGCTGAAGATGAAATTCCAATACTTTGGACACCTGATGTGAATAATTGACTCATTCATTTGAAAAGACCCTGAGGCTGGGAATAATTGAAGGCAGGTGGAGAAGGGGATGGCAGAGGATGCGATGGTTGGATGGCATCACCAACTCCATGGACGTGAGTTTCAGTAAGCTCTGGTAGTTGGTAATATACAGGTAAGCCAGGCATGTTGCAGTCCATGAGGTTGCAAAAATTTAGATATGACTGAGTGAATGAACTGAACTGAGAGAAGAGAATGCCAAGTCATTCCCGTATTCTTGCTGCAGGAACCCCAGAAATAGTATGAAAGGCAAAAGGATATTACATTGGAAGATGAAACTCTCCCCTCTACTTGTTGGAAGGTGTCCGTTATGCTACTGAGGAAGACCAGAAAAATAGTTCCAGAAAGAATGAAGAGGCTAGGCCAAAGTGTAACAGGAGGGAAATGGGCAGGGCACAACTTTTGAAAGAAAGACATAGCCCAAGGACACATAATAAACTGCTTAGAATCAAATGGGTCCAAGATAGCCGAGAAATCAATTTTGCTTCAACCTTGATCCTCAATCAGCAGGCTAAATGACACGCCCAGAGGCACCATGACATTTCCAAGGCATTATCAAAAGACTAAGAAGTGGGCAGTGGCCCAATTCCTGGAAATCTCCATCTCTTCCCAAAATATTTGGAATAATCTTCCCACTTATTAATATATGAAAATACCGAGCCCATGAAAGCTAAGGATTCCACATTTTTAGGTGTTACCCCCTGTGATGGCCCACAGCTCTGTCTGTGGAATGTGCTTCTCTATGAATCTGAATAAACCCACTTCTTACCTATCACTATGGTTTTTCCAGTAGTCATGTATGGATGTAAGAGTTGGACTGTGAAGAAGGCTGAGCACTGAAGAATTGATGCATTTGAACTGTGGTGTTGGAGAAGACTCTTGAGAGTCCCTTGGACTGCAAGGAGATCCAACCAGTCCATTCTAAAGGAGATCAACCCTGGGATTGCTTTGGAAGGAATGATGCTAAAGCTGAAACTCCAGTACTTTGGCCACCTCATGCAAAGAGTTGATTCACTGGAAAAGACTCTGATGCTGGGAGGGATTGGGGGCAGGAGGAGAAGGGGACGACAGAGGATGAGATGGCTGGATGGCATCACTGACTAGATGGACATGAGTCTGAGTGAACTCCAGGAGTTGGTGACGGACACGGAGGCCTGGCGTGCTGCGATTCATGGGGTCGCAAAGAGTCAGACACGACTGAGCGACTGAACTGAACTGAACTGAAATTCTTTCTGTGGTGTTGGAGAAGACTTTTGAGAGTCCCTTGGACTGCAAGGAGATCCAATCAGTCCATCCTAAAGGAGATCAGTCCTGGGTGTTCTTTGGAAGGACTGATGCTGAAGCTAAAACTCCAGTAGTTTGGCCACCTCATGTGAAGAGTTGACTTATTGGAAAAGACCCTGATGCTGGGAGGGATTGGGGGCAGGAGGAGAAGGGGACGACAGAGGATGAGATGGCTGGATGGCATCACTGACTAGATGGACATGAGTCTGAGTGAACTCCAGGAGTTGGTGACGGACACGGAGGCCTGGCGTGCTGCGATTCATGGGGTCGCAAAGAGTCAGACACGACTGAGCGACTGAACTGAACTGAACTGAAATTCTTTCTGTGGTGTTGGAGAAGACTTTTGAGAGTCCCTTGGACTGCAAGGAGATCCAATCAGTCCATCCTAAAGGAGATCAGTCCTGGGTGTTCTTT
>SJYX01024654.1:322264-332777 GCA_006410675.1 Oreotragus oreotragus
CACACACACACACACACACACACACACACAAGATACATGCTTAATTGTAAGAGTAGGCCACTTGTGATTAAATAATTCTTCTTTTAAAATGCTATGTATATATGACTGGTAGCTGTCTTTCATGTCTGTTTCCTTTCTGTAGTTAGTAACATGTCAGACATTTTAATATGCAAGGAATTAAGTTTTATGATTGTATTCACATGGTAAGGAATAATCAGCATGCATAAGAAGGAGATATTTTCTATGAAGTACTCCAACAGAAACTGAAACACAAAACCAAGTACAGTTGGTAAAAGTTGCCTACACACTTCACTACTCCCTTTCCAAAGCTCTTGATGCATACAGTGAGATATTCTTGCCATTTTGATTGAAATAGCTAAGGACAGGCTACTTCAGCTGACATCTGGGTTATACAAGTTCCAAATCAAACTAAATATATCCCAGATGTGTATAAGAGACAGCACTTACCTAGAGCCAGATATGCTGGCCTGTGAAGTCAAGTGATTGATGGAATTCCAGCTGAGCTATTCCAAATCTTAAAAGATGATGCTGTGAAAGTGCTATACTCAATGAACCAGCAAATTTGGAAAACTCAGCAGTGGCCACAGGAAAAGGTCAGTTTTCACTTCAATACCAAAGAAGGACAATGTCAAAGAATACTCAAATTACTGTAAAATTGCACTCATTTCACATGCTAGCAAAGTAAAGCTAAAAATCTTTTAACAGTACTTGAGCTTAAATGTTCCAGATGTGAAAGTTGGGTTTAGAAAAGGCAGAGATCAAATTACCAATATTTATTGGACCATAGAGAAAGCAAGGGAATTCCAGAAAAAAATCTAGTTGTGTTTCATTGACTATGCTAAAGTATATGACTGTGTGGATCACAACAAACTGGAAAATTCTTAAACAAATGGGAGTACCGGACTAACTTACCTGCCTCCTGAGAATCCTGTATGGAAATCAAGAAGCAACAATTCGAATCGATCATAGAAAAACAGACTGGTCCAAAAATGGGAAAGGAGTACGTCAAGGCTGTATGTTGACACCCTGCTTATTTAACTTACATGCAGTGTAAATCAAGAGAAATGTGGGGCTAGATGAATCACAAGTTGGCATCAAGACTTCTGGGGGAAATATCGACAACATCATATATGCAGATGACACCACTCTAATGGCAAAAAGCCAAGAGGAACTAGAGAGACTCTTCATGAGGGTGAAAGAGGCAAATGAAAAAGCTGGCTTAAAACTTAACATTCAAAAAACGAAAATCATGGCATCTGGTCCCATCACTTCATGGCAAACAGATGGGGAAAAAGTGGAAACAGTGACAGACTTTATTTCCTTGGGTTCGAAAATCACTGCAGACAGTGACTACAGCCATGAAAGTAAAAGACCCTTGCTCCTTGGNATCATGGCATCTGGTCCCATCACTTCATGGCAAACAGATGGGGAAAAAGTGGAAACAGTGACAGACTTTATTTCCTTGGGTTCGAAAATCACTGCAGACAGTGACTACAGCCATGAAAGTAAAAGACCCTTGCTCCTTGGATGGAAAGCTATGACAAACTTAGGGAATTAAAAAGCAGAGACATCACTTTGCTGACAAAGGTCCCTATAGTCAAAACTTTGATTTTTCCAGTAATCATGTACAGATGTGAGATTTGGACCTTAAAGAAGACTGAGTGTTGAAGAATTGAGGATTTCAAATAGTGGTGCTAGAGAAGACTCTTGAGAGTCCCTTGGACAACAAAGAGATTAAACCAGTCAGTGGTAAAGGAAATCAACCCTGAATATTTAATGGAAGGACAGATGCTGTAGCTGCAGCTCAAATATTTTAACCTCCTGATGGTAAGGTCTGACTCGTTGGTAATGACTCTGGAGCTGGGAAATATTGAGGGCAGATGGAGAAGGGGGAGACAGAGGAGGAGATGCTTTGATGGCATCACTGACTCAGTGGACATGTATTTGAGCAAATGCCAGGAGATAGAGAAGAACAGGGATGCCTGATGTGCTGCAGTTCATGTGTTTGCAAATAGTTGGACATGATTTAGCCACCAAACAACAACAGCAACAGCTTTATGAATGAGATCTTGGTTATTAATTTTTCTATATTGTTTACTGCTTTCTATTTCATTGGCTTTCAGTTTTTAAAATATTTCCTTTGGCTCTAATCTGCTCTGCTTTTTCTAGTTCAAGGTTGAAGGTGAGGTGAAGTCGCTCAGTCGTGTCCGACTCTTTGCGACCCCGTGGACTGTAACCTAGTAGGCTTCTCCGTCCATGGGATTCTCCAGGCAAGAATACTGGAGTGGGTTGCCATTTAAGCTGAAGTCATTCTTTTGATATCTTTCTTCTTTTCTATATGGTCATTTAGTATTAGAAGTTTTCACTGCAACCATTCCTTCTGTGTTATCCTAGGAAGTTTTGATATAGTGGTTTCTTCACTAGTATTTAGTTAAAAACCTTTTAAATTTGTACTCTGATTTCTTATTTAATCCATGGACTACTTAGAAGTGCCTGAGAAATTTCTGGAGATCATTATTTACTGAGTCCTAACTTAACTCCATGTGTTCCAAGAACATAAAACATGTGGCTTGGACCTTTTAAAAAATTTGAGACTTACATTATGGCCCAGAATATAGTCTATTCTGTCTGTGAGTGAAAATAGAATGTTTCTGCTGTTTTTGAAGAAAATGTTCTATTAATGTCAATTAAAACAATTTGGTTGATGAATTTGTCCAAATTTTATATGCCCTTATTGATAATCAGTCTACTTATGTTCATTACTGAGAAAAGAACATTGAAGTTTCGAACTATAGTTGTGGATTTGTCTGTTTCTCCTTGCAGTTCTGTAAGTTTTTGAAGCTTTGTTTGGAAGTCCTTTTATTATGTGTGTAAACACTTTGGATTGTTAGGTTTTCATGTTGAAATGAAGTTCTTTATCCCTGGCAGTATTCTTCGTTCCAAAATCCATTTTAGCCTCTCCAGATTTCTTTTGAATAGTGTTAGCATGTTATGTTATGTTATTTATTTATGTTTTTGCATACTTTCAACCTGTGTTTTATATTTGAAGTTCTTTACTGGTTGGCAGCATATGTATTGGATCTTGCTTTTCTAATCAATCTGACAATCTCTGGTTTTTGTGTTTAGGCATTTATATTTATTTTTATTGTTTATATGAATAAACTGAAGGCTATCATCTATTTGTTTTCCTTTTATTTTCTTCCTATTTTCCTGTCTTATTTTGGATTAATTATTTTTATGATTTCATTTCATTTCCTTTGATTTTTATGATTTCCTTTCCTTTCATTTCATTTCATTTCATTGTGGCTTCTTAACTCTCTTTGACTCTTTTAGTGGTTACTTTTTTTTTTTTTTTACTTATCATAGTTTAACTTCAGTTGTTGTTCAGTCACTAAGTTGTGCCTGACTCTTCGTGATCCCGTGGACTGCAGCAGGCCAGGCTTNTTTCATTTCCTTTGATTTTTATGATTTCCTTTCCTTTCATTTCATTTCATTTCATTGTGGCTTCTTAACTCTCTTTGACTCTTTTAGTGGTTACTTTTTTTTTTTTTTACTTATCATAGTTTAACTTCAGTTGTTGTTCAGTCACTAAGTTGTGCCTGACTCTTCGTGATCCCGTGGACTGCAGCAGGCCAGGCTTCCCTGTCCCTCACCATCTCCTGGAGTTTGCCCAAGTTCACGTCCATTGAAGCAGTGATGTCAGCCAACCATCTCATTTTCTGCCTTCAATCTTTCCCAGCATCAGGGTCTTTTCCTATGAGTCAGTTGTAACTTCAAGTGATATATAATTCATAAAAAGTATATAGCCTTACAGTAATAAATTTGCATTTCTTCCTTTGTGATCTTTGTTTTGTTGCTATACATTTTACTTTCATACTTTTTATAAGCCCTGCATTAGGTTTCTAATATTTAATACTCAAGTCTGTCTTAAAGAGCTTTAAATAGTGAGAAAAATCTTACATATTTACCCATAGTTAACATTTTGTACTCTTTACTTTTTGTGTATATCTACATCTCCATTTAGTATAATTTTCCTTTGCTTGAATACATTTCTTTAATATTTCTTATAGTGTGATGATAAATTCTTTGCATTTGTGTGAGTAAGAAACTCCTTAGTGAAACTTCTTTTTACAAAAAATGTTTTCTCTGGGTGTAGGATTCTAAGTGAAGCTTTTTTTTTTTTCTTTCAGTGCTCCAAAAATATTACTCAGTTCTCTTATTACTTGAATTATTTTTTCAGTGAGAAATCTTTCATGCTATCTTAGTTCTTGTCTTTTACATTAAGTGAATTTAAGGTTTTATCTTTACTACTGGTTTTGTAGTTTTCTGCATTTTTCTTATATTTGGAATTCAGTGATATAGAAAAAGCTTATAGTGTTGATCAAATTTGGAAAATAGTCAGTCATTTTCCCTTCAAATATTTTTTTCTGTCCTGCCCTTTCAATGTCCTCTTTTTACCCCTGCTGCTGCTGCTGCTAAGTCACTTCAGTTGTGTCTGACTCTGTGTGACCCCATAGACGGCAGCCCACCAGGCTCCCCTATCCCTGGGATTCTCCAGGCAAAAACACTGGAGTGGGTTGCCATTTCCTTCTCCAATGCATGAAAGTGAAAAGTGAAAGTGAAGTCGCTCAGTCATGCCCGACTCTTAGCGACCCCATGGACTGCAGCCTACCAGGCTCCTCTGCCCATGGGATTTTCCAGGCAAGAGTACTGGAGTGGGCTGTCATTATAAACCCCTGCTTTGTGAATATTAAGATGCTTCAGTTTCCCCACAACTTACTTGTTCTCTGCTTTTTTCTTTTCTTTTAATACTCCTTACTTCACTTTGATTATATGTTTTATTTTTATACTCTATTGCTCAGTCTTCAGATTCACTTCCCTTTTCTTCTGCAATTTATTCTGCCTTGTATCTGAGATGCATATCTTTTATCTCAAATATGGTAGCTTTTGTCTCCAGAATTTCTATTTGGATGACTTTTAAAACATATTTTATGTGTTTACTTAGTATTTGAACATATGCAACATAGTTAAAATAGCTATTTTAATATCTTTTTCTAATAATTATAATATTTTTATTAGTCACCTAGTTTTAAATTGATTTTTTTCTTACTGTATCAGAGTCCCCTGATTCTTTGTAACATCCACTATTTCCTATTGGATGGAAGAATTTTAATTTGGGGGGTACTAAATATTTTTGTATTTTATATTCTCAAGCATATTCCTACAACACAGTGAAGTTGTCTGGAAACAGCTTGAGCCATTTGAGTCTCCTATTAGCATTTATTAGTTAGGACTAGCACAGTGCCCAGTATAGGATTATTTATTCCCCACTTTCTATAAAAGGCCAATCTGTGTACTCTGCTCAGTGTTTCATGAATCATGAGGATAGGCTGCCCATTCTCATTGGTCAAAACAGGCACTAACCCTGGCCTTATGTGTGCAGTGAACACTGTTACCACCAGTCCTTGCAGGTGGTTTTTTTTCCCAATCCCAGCAATGATTCACTCTCAGAGAAATATTCAGGAGAAATTCTGTACAGATCTCTGGAGTTTTCTCTCTGTGCTATTTTTTTTTTTTTTCCTCTCCAGCACTCTGTCCTGCAAAGTCTGGTTACCTTGATTTCTCAGCTTCTTGTCTCTTTCAGTTTAACTCAACAAATCTACTGGGCTTTACTTGGTTTTCCAATGTCTGTACATTGGCTGGAAACTCTTTTGATGAGGTAAGCTTGAACAATCACATGGATTCCCTTATTTGTTTCCTGGTCTCAGTGATCACTGCCCTTTGTTGCCTGATGTACAGTATTTCACAAACCATTGTTTTATATATTTTGTCCAATTTTAGGTTATTTTCAGAAGGAGGAGAGACTGATCTGTTATTCTATCCTGACTAGAAATGCTAAATGTTATTTATTTAAAGAAATTTTTATTTCCAAAATAGCTTTGCCTATGTTTATTCTTCTGACTCACATAGGTCCAAAAGGTTTCTTCCTAGCTCATTTGCAATAAAATTTACATTGTCAATTTAGAGGTGATTTTGCCAAATTTGAGAGATGTGAGATGACATTCTAAGTTGTTTTTGTTAAGCTTATTCTCAGTGTCAAACTGGAGAGGAAAAATCCCTAATTGGCTATGATCACGATGTCCTGAAATAAAATGAGGTAGCTTTTAGGACCTTATTTCTTCCTTCATAGTTCTCCTCTTGCCAATGCTTACATAAAATAAGTAACCTATATTGACAATTGATGGCTTCTCTCTAGAGGATGACTTTATCCTTTATCACCAATTTTTTCTAAAGCATAAATGATGACTAAGTTGCTAGCTGATCATGCAAATCCAATGCTCCTGGCAGGGTGGGGGTGGGGGATTATCTTAACAACTTGTCACTAAATTAGTCATCTGGAAGAAATTTTCCTTGTTTAGTAAAATACATTTATAGGAAACCTGTGGGTGGAGAACAAGAAAATGAAAGCATAAATTTGCCGGAAGAAAGCAATCAAAACAAATTGGCTCTAAAAATAAATGAAGAATGATTTGGGGATGAGTAATAACATAAAAGTGAGAAGAGAGGGGCAACATGTGAAAATGAAGTTGAAGTAACATACTAGGACTCTGAAATCTGAAACAGTGGAGACAACCTGCAATGTTTAAAAACTCAGAATGAACAGTATTTGTGTCTATGTTGTTCACATTTCTACAGTGTAAATGTGCTTTGTATCTCCATATCTTCAGCAAAATCTGTTTGTGCCCAGAAATCCTTAGACAATTCTATGATGTAGGCTAAGATTTCCAGAAGACAATGTCTTAATAAACCATAGCTGGCTGATACAATATAGCACAAATTGATTCTTTCCAATCCCAACAGATAATTTACATTAGTTACACAAAGTAGATGCAGTGAAAATGTGAGATAAGCTCATGTCTTTATTTAATCCTATTGAAGTGTAGTTGATTTATAGTGTTGTGTTAATTTCTTCTGTACAACAAAGTGACTCAGTTATACATAATCATGCCTTCTTACTATGTCTTATTTTCTTCAGTGCCAGGAAAACCTTCGTGTGCTTGGTCTATGAAGTATTTCTTTTACAGAATAGAAGCTCACCTCTAAACATCTCCTAATATGTTTGTTATCTATTGCTGTGAACTCATTATCCTCATATCTAGTGTCTGAAACAATAGACACTTAATGTCTCACATTTTCTGTGGGTTAGGAATCAGGCTTGCCTTAGTTAGGTGCCTTGCCCTCAAGATCTCTTACAAGGTTGCAGTTAAGATGTCAGTTGGGGTTGTGATCTATTCTGAAAGCACAAATGAGAGAAGATTGACTTTCATGTTCACTCAGTAATTTTTGAAAAAACTCATTTTCTTGTGGGTTCTTGGACTAAAAGTGTCAGTTCCTCACTGGTTTTTGATGTTGACTTTCTTAGTTTCTTGTTTAGGGGTTTCTCCATAGGGTAGATAACACCATGGTGGTTGTCTTTCCTCAGAGAAAGGGAGACAATCATATGGAGTTCAGTCTCTATACAAGATAATTTCAGAAGGGACATCATATATATAGGTTTTTTTGTCTGTGTTTTTTGTGTGTTAGAAATGTGTCACTATGCCTGGTCTACACTAAAGGGAAGGATGTATATACTGGGAGGCAGGGATCATCATCGGTACCTTAGAGACTGCCTACCATATCCAAGTAAAACAAAGTGTGGTAATTAATGCTCATCACTGTCAATCAGGGTAAATTATTAATGAACTCAGGCCATAGATAGAAATTGGTGTCTCCTCTTATGCTGGTTGAGAAAAACTAAGAAGTCGTGATGGTGTCTAGCTGTAGGTTATGCTTGAGTGAACCAGAAATTCAAAAATACATGCTTAGGACTTCCCAAGGGACTCAGTGGTTAAGATGGAACTTCCAAAGCAGGGGGGAGGGGTTCAATACCTGGTCTGGGAACTAAGATCTCGCATGTCCTGTGGCATGGCCAAAAAAAAAAAGTGACTCTCTCACACACACACACACACACACACACACACACAAGATACATGCTTAATTGTAAGAGTAGGCCACTTGTGATTAAATAATTCTTCTTTTAAAATGCTATGTATATATGACTGGTAGCTGTCTTTCATGTCTGTTTCCTTTCTGTAGTTAGTAACATGTCAGACATTTTAATATGCAAGGAATTAAGTTTTATGATTGTATTCACATGGTAAGGAATAATCAGCATGCATAAGAAGGAGATATTTTCTGTGAAGTACTCCAACAGAAACTGAAACACAAAACCAAGTACAGTTGGTAAAAGTTGCCTACACACTTCACTACTCCCTTTCCAAAGCTCTTGATGCATACAGTGAGATATTCTTGCCATTTTGATTGAAATAGCTAAGGACAGGCTACTTCAGCTGACATCTGGGTTATACAAGTTCCAAATCAAACTAAATATATCCCCCACTCAAGTTGCTCTTCTTTCTAATTGTATGTTTTTGTTAATAGCATCAACATACTTAGATTCTCAGCATCATCACTTCTTATTCTACATACCACTCTCCAGATAGTCATTCAGTCGCACAGTTCTATTTTCAATTCATGCAGTGGCTCTCACATCTCACTGACTCTGTTTCCAGAGCTAACACACACAAATTCTCTCATACTTGGATAAGTTTAATATGTTCTCTTAGGCTTTCCTAATTCAAAATTTTCTTTCCAATATTCTTTTTATTCTTTCAAGAATAAACATTTCAAATAATACAATGCATTAATCTCATGATAAAATATTCACTCCTTAAACTTAAGTTGACATATGCTATTCTTTACCAGGCTTATGTTGAGGTTTGATTTCCTATTTTCTTTACATGACTGCTTCTGAAACTTAGCTTGCTGTATTTATTTTTACCTGTTTTAATTTATGTAATTTCCCTCTGTTTTCCCACCTGCACTACCACTGTCTTGCCTACCAGCATGTCTGAAACATTCCCATCCAGCAGTGGTTCTAATGATAACTCACTCATGGACTCTTACTTGAGAGTGCTAACAGAAATATTTCTTTATCCCAAGTTGAGTTCATACTTATTATTACATTTTATATTTCTATATTTTATCACACTTTTTAGACTACAAAGTAATATTGTTCATCAGTGTTTTCTACGTAGAACCTGCCAGAGGATCTTACTTATAGCTGACTTCAAAGAAAGTGTAAAAGTTAATTGAGTGAATAGACAAACCCATGGTATGAATATAGGTATCACCACCACCTGAATACAGATGTATATAAATATGTTCATAAGCACTCATTACATTTTGTGATATATCTGCTTGGACATGTCCGATGATGGAATTAGATTCATCCAGGTCATTTTTCATTCTGTTTCCTTCTAGACCACTCTAATTGTCTTAATTTTAATAATCTAAAATCTGACTTTTAAATGTTAGTGATAAATATTATAATAATAGTAGTAACAGTTCCTTCATCATTTTATAGTAAACTATAGCTTATAAAAAATTTTACCTAGACAAAATTCAATAAATTTTCCAAAGTTTCACAGAATAAACCTATTCTCTTAATCAATGTGTTTCTATCATATTAACATTCCTACCTAAATATTAACCATGTGTGAATCTCTTCTGTGTACTTTTTCTTAACATTAAAATTCCTTTGGATATGTTAGAGTAAGAGGCTTCCCAGGTACGGCTAGTGGTAAAGAGTCCACCTGCCAATGCAGGAGATACGAGAGACTTGGGTTCAATTTCTGGGTAGGTGAGATCCCTGGAGGAGGAAATGAGAACCCACTCCAGTATTCTTGCCTGGGAAATCTCATAGACGAGAGGAGCCTGGCAGGATACAGTAGATGGGGTTGCAAAGAGTTGGACATGACTGAGCACACACACACACAAAAAGCTCAGAGAAATACTTTGAATAAGCACTATTATTCTAAAAGGAGGGAAAAGGACACTAAAGAGTCATTTAAAAGAATTAAATCACAACCATAGGACTTGATAGAGGTGTTCAGTTCAGTCACTCAGTCATGTCCAATTCTTTGCGACCCCATAAATCGCAGCACACCAGGCCTCCCTGTTCATCACCATCTCCCGGAGTTCACTCAGACTCATGTCCATCGAGTCAGTGATGCCATCCAGCCATCTCATCCTCTGTCTTCCCCTTCTCCTCTTGCCCCAACTAATATTAAATCACATTGCAATACATATCAAATCAACATATTGTACACCTTAAACTTGCATAATGTTAAATATATCAAATATCAAACATATTTCATTTTTAAAAAAGAACCAAATGAAATACTGTCCAGATAAGAAAACCTTCTTCAGCGATCAATACAAAGAAATAGAGGAAAACAACAGAATGGGAAAGACTAGAGATCTCTTCAAGAAAATTAGAGATACCAAGGGAACATTTCATGCAAAGATGGCCTTGATAAAGAACAGAAATGGTATGGACCTAACAGAAGCAGAAGATATTAAGAAGAGGTGGCAAGAATACACAGAAGAA
>SJYX01024654.1:356472-366756 GCA_006410675.1 Oreotragus oreotragus
GAGGATGAGATGGCTGGATGGCATCACGGACTCGATGGACGTGAGTCTGAGTGAACTCCGGGAGATGGTGATGAACAGGCAGGCCTGGCATGTTGCAATTCATGGGGTTGCAAAGAGTCGGACACGACTGAGTGACTGAACTGAATTGAATCTCTGGAACCAATAAATTTTACGTTATGTTAAACTTGCAGGTCTGGTTAAGATTAGGATCATGAAATGGGGAGGTTATCCTGCAGTATCCAGGTAGACCTTATGTGCACTCACAAGAGTTTTTATCAGATGGAAGCAGATGGAGATTTCAGACACAAGAGGAGAAGGCAATGTGACCATGGAGGCTGAGACTGGAGTGAGGTGGCCATAAACAAAGGATGCCAGCAGAAGCTGGAAACCAGAAGCTGGAAAAGGCAATAAATGGATTCTCACCTGAAATCTGAGAAAGTCCAGCTCTAGCAATATATTGATTTCAGCCCAATGAAACTGTTTTTAGACTTCTTGTCTCTAGAGCAGGCTTCCCTTGTGGCTCAGCTGGTAAAGAATCTGTCTTCAATGTGGGAGACCTGGGTTCAATCCCTGGGTTGGGAAGACCCCCTGGAGAAGGTAAAGGAAAGGCTACCCACTCCAGTGTTCTGGCCTAGAGAACTCCATGGACTGTATAGTCCATGGGGTCACAAAGATTTGGACATGACTCAGTGACTTTCACTTGTCTCTAGAGTAGTAAGAGAAAACTTCTGGTGGTTTAAGACATGTATGCATCCTCTGTCAAGTCCAACTATTTATAACGCTATGGACTGTACCCTGACAGGCTCCTCTGTCTGAGGGGTTCTCCAGGCAAGAAATGCTCGAGTGGGTCATTTCCTTCTAAGGTAGAAATTGTTAAGTAGTCCGTGTAGCATTAGGGCCTTGGTTCTTTTTTTCTAATTTCAATTTTAATTTCAACTTATTCCCTCACATAAACATTTTGCTCCATTAGTCTAAAACTGTATTTGTTGTTCCAGTTTCTAGGCATTCCAAGGAATGCCTCCCTGGTCTGGAAGGTCATAAAACATTCAGACTCAGAACAAGACAATCATTAACTGCTGTCCAGTTTATCAAGAAGAAAAATTCTAGNTGAGCATTGAAGAATTGATGCTTTTGAACTGTGGTGTTGGAGAAGACTCTTGAGAGTCCCTTGGACTGCATGGAGATCCAACCAGTCAATCCTAAAGGAAATCAGTCCTGAATATTCATTGGAAGGACTGATGCTGAAGCTGAAACTCCAATACTTTGGCCAACTTGATGCGAAGAACTGATTCATTTGAAAAGACCCCGATGCTGGGAAAGATTGAACGCAGGAGGAGAAGGGGACAAGAGGGGATGAGATGGTTGGATGGCATCATCGGCTCAATGGACATGAGTTTGTGTAAACTCTGGGAGGTGGTGAATGGACATGGAGGCCTGGTGTCCTGCAGTCCATTGGGTCTCAAAGAGTTGGACACAACTAAGTGACTGAACTGAACTGATGCCCTTACTTACTTTTTGCCTTCTGGATCTATTTCCAATAGAGGGGTATTGAAGTTTCCAGTTATGATAGTGGGTTTATCTATATCTCCTTGCAGTTCTAAGTCTTTGCTTCATGTACCTTGATGCTCTGTTGTTAGGCATGTACATGTCAAAATTTCTATGTCTTCTTACAGAATTAAACTTTTTATCATAAATGATGCTTTTCTATATCTGTGATAACTTTCCTTGCTTCCAAGTTTGCTTCGTCTGAATGAATATATCTCCTCTTGCTTTTCTTTAATTAGTGCTATCATGGTGTATTTTTCTCCATCCATTTAGGTTTAATCTATATGTGTCTTAATATTTAAAGTAAGCTTCTTATAGACAATAAAAAAAAAAAAAATAAAATAAACTCTGCATGTGTTAGTGTTTGCAAAGTTCAATTTTCGGCTCCACAAACAGAACTTGGGTTTCACATTTCACTTCTCAAGGGATCTTCTTAACCCAGGGATGAAACCTGTGTTCCTTGCATCTTCTGCATTAGCAAGCAGATTTTTTTACCAGCTGTGCCACCTGGCTGCACCACACAGTTTATAGGATCTCAGTTTTTTGACTAGGGATTGAACCTAGGTCTCCACAATGAAAGCACCAAATCCTAACCACTAGACCACCAGGGAACCCCTATTTGTGATACATTTTTACAGTAGCAGTAGGAAATTAACACAGGATGTTTATATAAGATTAGCCTAGAATTTCACATGTATATATATTTGTATATTCATGTGTGTTTTTGAAGTGTATATGTATATATGCATATGCGTGTGTGTAGTTATAGGTACATGAGAATTGATGGAGTGTAAAGGAAGAGAAAGTCTTAAACTGAAATAAAATAAAACAGGCAACTTGAAAAACTTGTTTTTCTCGCTTCTCTCCACTGATAATGTAGTCAAAATTATGTATATGAAAGTATCAGAGAAAGTTAAGAGAAAAGTTGTAGGCAGGCCAGAAGAATCATCCAAGCTGGGAGAGAAAGTGCTGTGAGGGGGAGGAGTGGGGAGGTGGGAGGGATTAGCATAGACTTTATTATTCCCTGCCTGGGTGAACTTTGAACTCAACCTCACCACATTTCAAATTCTTGTAAGCTAGCCCTATTTTTTCCACAATCCTTCCATTAATGACTTTTAAGGAAAAATTGATATAAGAAAAATTTCATGAAAATCATGAGACCTCTAGATAGAAAATAGTGGAAAATAAAGATGAGATATTTATGACAATGATGAAGTAGTATTCTAATATCCTCCTTGTATGTCCAATTGAAATAGGAGAGAAGGGGGCACAACATTTTAAAAAAAATGACATAACCCGAGGACACGGCATAAACTGATTAGAACCAAGTAGGTCCAAGATGGCAGATAAATTGATGTCCACTAGACCTGTAGCCTCAGTTTATGCTCACTGTGAGACATCAGCAAGCTAAATGACACACACACACACAGACACCATGACAATTCCAAGGCTGACTGTAATGTTGCAGGGAAAAGCCAATTTTAATTCCATGTTGGAACTGTTTCTTTGAATTGTTTTTCATTGTTTTGTTAGTTTAATTATACATAATGGCCAGCCTCAGAGAATCCTCCCCCTCTGCCTAATAAACTAAAGTGCCTTTGTTCAGGACCCTGTCCACCCACAGATAGCAGGAAGGAAGAAGTTAACACATCTCCTGCCTGAGGCTTGCCTTTCTAGGAGATATTTGCAAGATTAATGATCTTTTGCTTTGTTTCCTCACCTCTGCCCCCATCTCTGATCTATAAAAGAACCTGGCATTTAGATCCCATAAAATAGTTATTCTGAGACATTAGTCTGCTATCTTCTTGGTCAGTTGGCTTTCCAAATTATACTTGGGACTTATCAGCCTGTTGTATGGTAAGCAGAGCAAGCTTGGACTCCATAACAGTAACAGTTAAAAAGTGGGCAGTGTCCCAATTTGTGGAAATCCCCATCCCTTCACCAAAATAGCTAGAATACTCCACTCACTCAATAACTTATGGAATTACCACCCCCATTAAACCTGACAACCCCATACCTCAGTACTGCTCTTGCCTTCTGAGATGGCCCACACAGTCTGTAGAGTGTGTTTCTCTTGAAATAAATGCACTTCTTACCTTTTAGTTTGTCTCTCACTGAATTTTCTTTGATAAGACATCCAGAATCAACATCATTAAGTCTTAAGACCAGGTATGATCTCAGTTAAAAATTTGAGAGTTCAAGTTCCAATCTGAATTGCATGCTTTTTTCAACCACCTGGAGAGAGTATAAATTAGGATGATCACATGGGATCATGCTTCTAATTGAGCAGAGAATGCTGTAGAATCCAGTAATACTTGGTGAATCCTCTTTGTATGAGTTTCTGTAATGAGTGGATAATAATTATAGTAAACATCAACTGAGTCACTTTCAAGGACTTTTCATGTGCCATCTGTTCATTCCTCATAATATAGCCATGATAGAGGTTCTATCTGTATGTGCTTATGTGTTTGTTGCTCAGTTGTGTCTGACTCTTTGCAACACCATGGACTGTGGCCTGTCAGTCTCTTCTATCCATGGAATTCTCCATGCAAGAATACTGGAGTGGGTCACCATTCCCTTCTCCAGGGGATCTTTCCAACCCAGGGATTGAATCTGGGTCTCTTGCTTGCAGATGGATTCTTTACTGTCTGGGCCACCATGTGTTCAACTTCATTTTACAGATGAAGTGAAGGCCCAGTGAGATTAGTTCACAGCCAGTATCAATAGGGTCAAGAATCAAACTTAACCAATGTGTAACAGATTTTACTCAAAATCAGATGGCACTCAGTTTCATTTCTAAGGCTCTTATTCAGACGCTCTATTCTGTGAAAGTGAAAGTGAAGTCGTTCAGTCGTGTCTGACCCTTAGCCACCCCATGGACTGCACCCTACCAGGATCTTCCATCCATGGGATTTTCCAGGCAAGAGTACTGGAGTTGGGTGCCATTGCCTTCTCTAATCTGTGGGAGTAGCTTTAATGTTTAGGCAGTTTTAAATTTAATTTTTACTTTACATTTGAGTATGGTTGATTTGCAATATTGTGTTACTTTCAAGTGTATAACAAAGTGATTGAGTTATGCAGATACATATATCCATTCTTTTTCAGATTATTTTGTCATATATGTTATTATAGTATATTGAGTAGAGCTTCCTGTGCTATCCTGGAGGTGCTTATTGATTATTTTATATATAGCAGTGTATTTATGTTAATCCCAAACTCCTAATTTATCCCTCAGGCAATGTTTAGAAGGTGACTTTTGACATATGTGTCATACTTAGCAGCAGCATCAGCAATAGAATAACAATCTGAGGTCAACCAGTTCTGGAAGCTCTCTTAAAAGTCTTAGGTTTCATTCACAGTTCCTGAGCTTTGGCTCTTCTGGAATTCAATCTCTGAAATAGATATAATGTACTTCTTCCTTCCAATTCCTCCCTGTATTTTTTTTCTCTTGGAAACAGATTTTGATAATTGTCAAGGTACCTGATAAAACTTTCATGGTGATAGACATAATCAGAAAAAGTTTATGATTATGACAAAAACACATAGATTAATAGTTGATAAGATAAAGTTGTTGGGAAAGAAAATATTGTGGTTAAGTAGAAAACAATTTTTTAAAATCTTTTTTGAAAATCATTCTAAACTATCCAAGATACTTCTCTTTTTTGATGAAAAGATTTTATATGTGCTATGGTTTTCACTTAAAACTTATATACACATTTAACCTTGATAATGAAAGCCTAATGACCCACAGTTAACATATAATGACTCATGGTATAAATTGAATTTACTATTGTGATTTTTAACATTGCTTTAAATGACTTATTTCTTATCATTTCTACTTTATTTCTCCAGATGCAAAAGATAAAATTTAAAGTCAAAATACTTTATTGAGTTTTATAGAAAGTAGATTTTTCAATTAATTTAAATTTAGACCCCTATTACAACTTTTTCCATGTAACCTCTTAATATTGAAAATAATCATATGGCAAAAATAAATCATTTCTTTTTTTTAGATAAAACATGAAAAAATAACTTCTTTCACAACTATTCATTTTCATTTCTATTAAGAAACACAAAGGAAATACATTTCAAATGATTTCTGAACGATGTGCAACTGAATATCTGCTCCAAGAGCACAAGCCCAGTCTCCCTCTCCATGGACACAGTTTTGGACTGCTTCTGATTTTAGTACATCTTTTGGTTGTATAATATTTCTTTATTGATCAACCATAAATCCCTTATGATTATACAGTGGAAATGACAAATAGAATCAAGAGATTCGATCTGATAGACAGTGACTGAAGAACTATGGAGAGATTTGTAACATTGTATAAGGGGCAGTGATTAAGACCATCCTAGAGACAAAGAAAAGCAAAAAAACCAAAATGGTTGTCTGAGCAGGCCTAAATAGCTGAGGAAATAAAAGAAGTGAAAGGCAAAGGAGAAAAGGAAAGATATATCCATATGAATGTAGAGTTCCAAAAAATATCAAGGAGAGATAAGAAAGCCTTCATCAATGATCAATGCAAAGAAATAGAGGGAAAAAATAGAATGGGAAAGACTAGAGATCTCTTCAAGAAAACTAGAGCTACCAAGGGAACACTTATTCCAATGTACTGCATTTCAGACTCTGTTGTTGACTATGATGGCTACTCCATTTCTTCTAAGGGATTCCTGCCCACAGAAGTAGATATAAAGAGATGGGAATACCAGACCACCTGACCTGCCTCTTGAGAAACCTGTATGCAGGTCAGGAAAAAGCTGAGCACCGAAGAACTGATGCTTTTGAACTGTGATGTTGGAGAAGACTCTTGAGAATCCCGTGGACTGAAAGGAGATCCAGCCAGTCCATCCTAAAGGAGATCAGTCCTGGGTGTTTATTGGAAGGAATGATGTTGAAGCTGAAACTCCAATAATTTGGCCACCTGATGCAAAGAGCTGCCTCATTGGAAAAGACCTTGATGCTGGGAAAGATTGAGGGCAGAAGGAGAAGGGGACGACAGAGGATAAGATGATTGGATGGTATCACCGACTCAGTGGGCATGGGTTTGGGTGGACTCCAGGAGTTGGTGATGGACAGAGAGGCCTGGCGTGCTGTGGTTCGTGAGGTCACAAAGATTTGGACACGACTGAGTGATTGAACTGAACTGAAGGGAATATTTCATGAAAGATGGGCACAATAAAGGACAGAAACAGTATAGACCTAACAGAAGCAGAAGACATTAAGAAGAGGTGACAAGAATACACAGAAGAGCTATACAAAAAAGATCTTCATGACCCACATAACTACGATTCTGTGATCAATCACCTAGAGCCAGACATCCTGGAATGCAAAGTCAAAAGGGCTTTAGGAAGCATCACTAGGAGTAAAGCTAGTGGAGGTGATGGAATTCCAGTTGAGCTATTTAAAATCCTAAAAGATGATGCTATGAAAGTGCTGAGTGCAATATTTCAACAAATTTGGAAAACACAGCAGTAGCCACAGGACTGGGAAAGGTCAGTTTTCATTCCAATCCCCAAAAAAGGCAATGCCAAAAAATTGTTCNAGCTAGTGGAGGTGATGGAATTCCAGTTGAGCTATTTAAAATCCTAAAAGATGATGCTATGAAAGTGCTGAGTGCAATATTTCAACAAATTTGGAAAACACAGCAGTAGCCACAGGACTGGGAAAGGTCAGTTTTCATTCCAATCCCCAAAAAAGGCAATGCCAAAAAATTGTTCAAACCACCATACAATTGAACTCATCTCACTTGCTAGCAAAGAATGCTCAAAATTCTTCAAGCCAGGCTTCAGTAGTACTTGAACTATGAACTTCCGGATGGTGAAGTTGAATTTAGAAAAGTCAGAGGAATCAGAGATAAATTGCCAACATTCTTTGGATCATTGTAAAAGCACAAGAGTTCCAGAAAAACATCTACTTCTGCTTCATTGACTATGCCAAAGCCTTTGACTGTGTAGATCAAAACAAAGTGTGGAAAATTCTTCAAGAGTTGAGAATACTAGACCACCTGACCTGCCTTCTGAGACATCTGTGTGCATGTCAGGAAGCAACAGTTAGAACTGGACATGGAACAATGGATTGGTTCAAAACTGGGAAAGGAGTACTTCAAGGTTGTATATTGTCACCTTGCTTGTTTAACTTATATGCAGTGTACATCATGAGACATGCTGGGCTTGATAAAGCACAAGCTGGAACAAGATTGCCGGGAGAAATATCAATAACATCAGATATGCAGATGACACCACCCTTATTTATGGCAGAAAGTGAAGGACTGAAGAGCCTCTTGATGAAAGTGAAAAAGGAGAGTGAAAAAGTTGTCTTAAAGCTCAACATTCAGAAAACTAAGATCATGGCATCTGGTCCCATCACATCATTGCACACATGGGTAAACAATGGAAACAGTGAAAGATTTTATTTTGGGAGGCTACAAAATCACTGCAGATGGTGACTGCAATCATGAAATTAAAAGACACTTGCTCCTTTTAAGAAAAGCTATGGCCAACCTATACCATATATTGAAAAGCAGAGACATTACTTTGCTGACAAAATCCATCTAGTCAAAGCTATAATTTTTCCAGTAGTTATGTATTCATGTGAAAGTTGTACTATAAAGAAAGCTGAGTGCCAAAGAATTGGGGTTTTTAAACTGTAGTGTTGGAGAAGACTGTTGAGAGTCCCTTGGACTGTAAGGAGATCAAACCAGTCCATCCTAAAGGAAATCGGTCCTGAGTGTTCATTGGAAGGACTGATGCTGAAGCTGAAACTCCAAATTTTGGCCACCTGCTGGGAAAAATGGACTCATTGGAAAAGACCTTGGTGCTGGGAAAAATTGAAGGTAGAAGGAGTAGGGGATGACAGAGAATGAGATTGTTGGATGACATCACTGATTTGATGGACATGAATCTGAATAAGCTTCAGGAGTTGGTAATGGACAGGGAAGCCTGGTGTGCTGCAGTCCATGGGATTGCAGAGAGTTGGATATGACTGAGTGACTGAAAGTTAAGTGTTATCTGACTCCATTTATTGGAGACTGACTTCAATTAAACTCCTTCCTCTCCCCCTCCCACTTTTCCATGTTTTATAGTAAATATTAGTTCTAATGATTATTTATATAATTTTAAATAATGTACTTGAAACTCTATTTCTTGATTCATCAATTTCAGAATCTCTTGACTTTCTTCCTACCTCCTTTCCTTTTCTACTTTGTATTTCTGTCTGCATTCATTTATGTGTTCAACTATTTATATCATGTTTGTACTTCAGACTTCCATGATCACATAATATCACAGGGTTCCTTGATTTGACTCCAGCTTGACTCTGAAAATTTCAGGCTGAAGCATAGTGTTTGTCATAATTAGGTTATATCAATAGTATTTGTTTGCAAACCAGGTAGAATATCAGAGAAGTCATGGCTCAATGTCACAGCTTTTGCAACTAGAAAGGGAAAACCCCAAGGTGACAAAACATTCTCTTTTTTATACTTTATTCATCTTTTAAAGTCATTTCATATTTTAGTTTGCTTTATACTACCTTGAACATCAGGGAGTTCATGGTTCAAGTATTGCTGAAGCCTGGCTTGGAGAATTTTGAGCATTACTTTACTAGCATGTGAGATGAGCGCAACTGTGCGGTAGTTTGAGCATTCTTTGGCATTGCCTTTCTTTGGAATTGGAATGAAAACTGACCTTTTCCAGTCCTGTGGCCACTGCTGAGTTTTCCAAATTTGCTGGCATATTGAGTGCAGCACTTTCACAGCATCATCTTTCAGAATTTGAAACAGCTCAACGGGAATTCCATCACCTCCACTAGCTTTGTTCATAGTGATGCTTTCTAAGGCCCACTTGACTTCACATTCCAAGATGTCTGGCTCTAGATTAGTGATCACATCATCACAATTATCTGGGTCATAAAGATCTCTTCTGTACAGTTTTTCTGTGTATTCTTGCCACCTCTTCTTAATATCTTCTGCTTCTGTTAGGCCCATACCATTTCTATCCTTTATGGAGCCCATCTTTGCATGAGATGTTCCCTTAGTGTCTGTAATTTTCTTGAAGAGATCTTTAGTCTTTCCCATTTTGTTGTTTTCCTCTATTTTATTTGCATTGATTGCTGAGGAAGGTTTTCTTATCTCTTCTTGCTATTCTTTGGAACTCTGCATTTAGATGCTTGTATCTTTCCTTTTCTCCTTTGCTTTTCACTTCTCTTCCTTTCACAGCTATTTGTAAGGCCTCCTCAGACAGCCATTTAGCTTTTTTGCATTTCTTTCCCATGGGGATGGTCTTGATCCCTGTCTCCTGTACAATGTCATGAACCTCATTCCATAGTTCATCAGGCACTCTATCTATCAGATCTAGGCCCTTAAATCTATTTCTCACTTCCACTGTATAATCATAAGGGATTTGATTTAGGTCATACCTGAATGGTCTAGTGGTTTTCCCTACTTTCTTCAAATTAAGACTAAATTTGGCAATAAGAAGTTCATGATCTGGGCCACAGTCAGCTCCCAGTCTTGTTTTTGCTGACTGTATAGAGCTTCTCCATTTTTGGCTGCAAAGAATAAAATCAGATTTTGGGGTTGACCATCTGGTGATGCCCATGTATAGAATCTTCTCTTGTGTTGTTGGAAGAGGTTGTTTGCTATGACCAGTGTGTTCTCTTGGCAAAACTCTAGTAGCCTTTGCCCTGCTTCATTCTGTACTCCAAGGCCAAATTTGCCTGTTACTCCAGGTGTTTCTTGA